>OY979694.1:111616832-111825147 GCA_963855945.1 Thereva nobilitata
GACATTTTTATGCATATTTATCTCACGAACAAAGTTTACCTAGCCAAAATTTACGTAAAACCGATAATTTACGAGCTATTCGTGACCTTTGACCTTGAAGAATTTTTTATGCCTTGGTGATATCGTTCTCGACTTTTAACATTTCTTTTAAAACACCAAAATAAACCGATTCCAAAAATAATGAAGGATATATTTTTTTAGATCATGTTGAAAATATACGTCAACAACGTCGTTGTTATAATGAAAACACCGGGTCCGATTAAATATATAAATGTTTATTACTTAATTACAATAATGCGATCCTATCTCTATGAAATCTAGGAAGAGACTACTTCTGGCTTATACAAATGCCCATGAGGAATAGTGGACCTATCGGTTTTTGGAGTTTACTCCTTAAGAAACGTTTCATATATAGAGCCCGGTATGAAAAATAGATGGGGAGTAAAATCAAAGCGTTAACAAAAAAAAAAACCCGTTAACAAAAAAAAACCTTCTACTTGATTTTGACCCACTTCCATATAACCGATCAACTTCAAATTTTGCACATATGTGTAGCTCGCGTGTAACAACAGTCTGACCATTTTGTAAAAGAATCAAGATGGCGGTTCCAAGATGGCGGCCGATTTTTGCTTTTGTGTTCCCCGACCTGCGACATGGGTATCAAATGAAAGGGCATGACAGGTAGAATACCATTAGCAACAACAAAATGGCAGAATATGTACCTATAATAGACCAAAAAGTAGAAAACATAACCGATCAATTTCAAATTTTGCACATACGCATAGTTCGCGTGACAACGCAATCCGACCATTTTGTAAAAAAAATCACCATGGCGGCTCCAAAATGGCGGCCGATTTTTGCAATTGTGTCTCAAATTGCGTGGAATGACGCCACACAACTTATTGTATTCCACCTGTGATGTCCTTCCAATTGATACCCATGTCGGTGAGTCGGAGAACACAATAGCAAAACCGCCATCTTGACTTTTTTTACAAAATGGTCAATTCCATTATCACGCGAACTATGCATATGCGCAAAATTTTAAGTTGATCGGGTATATTTTCTACTTTTTAGTCTATTATGTCTTCCGCCATTTTGTGTTGGCCGCCATTTTGAATTTGGAATGACGCTACACAGCTAATTGTATTCTACCTGTCATACCGTTTCATTTGATCCCCATGTGGGCGGCCGGGGAACAAATTACAAAAATCGGCCATCATCTTGATTTTTATACAAAATGTTCAGATTGCTTTGTCAAGCGAACTATACATATGTGCAAAATTTGAAGTTGATCGGTTATATGAAAGTTGGTCAAAATCAAGTTGCAAGATTTGTTTACATACGAGATACAAGATACAGGTGAAACTAAGATAAAGCGTTTAAAAAGAGACAGCGACAGAGGGATTGTGTAGCGTCATTCCAAATTCAAAATAGCGTATTATCTTTTTCTTGACAACCCCCTCAGTATGGGTATGACGATTATATTACAGTAATCTCTGTGACGTCATTTTAAATCTAGTATGACGGCCACCACAAAATGGTGGAAGACATATTATAGACTAAAAAGTAGAATGTAAAATTGATTTAATGTATTTTATCAAATCAATATAAATAAATATATGGGTTCATTTACTTCCTTTGGCTGTTATATATATTTTAAGTCAATCGTCTTTCAGGAGTAAAGTCCAGTCTCGAGTCGGAGCTGACACGCACTTATTTTTAATTCTATTGTCGACATCCTCCGGGCGGGCGAAGCTGCAATTAAGATGAGTTTTCCAAAGGATATAATAATTGTACTGGGCGTTTAAGCCTTTTCCCTGTTGCCAGGCGTATTTGGCAGGCTCTAATCTTACCATCTCGTCCCAAGTAAACTTCTTCTACAATAGCCAAATTCCAAAAGGTACGGGGCAGTGATTTTTCCTCCAGAATGACCACGTCGCCGGGGCTCAAATTTGAGGAGGGTGGACGCTTTTCATAATGCAATGACCTTAGTTGGCAAAGATATTCGTTTCGCCACCTTTTTTTGAAGTAGCAATAAGTACGCAATCGATCCTTCCATCGTTGACGAAGTTCTCCACCGGTGACTTTGTTACTGTCATCTGTTCTTGGAGCAGACGTGTTCGGCAGATTCAAAAACTGAGCAGGAGAGTAGTAGAGCTAGGCCTAGGATTTGGGGGGGGTCTGAAAGCTCTTCGTCTACGTGTACGAGGAGTTTTAGGTTTGTGTCTTGGATAAGGTGGCCCCGGAGTGAAAGGTGGTGATGGGGGAAAGCTCGTCGTCCACGTGTACGAAGTGTTTTAGGTTTGTGTCTTGGATAAGGCGTTCCCAGACCTAGCATAGGATTTGGTGGTGGTGGATTGAAAGCTCTTCGTCTCCATGTGGTGCAGGGTCCCCATGGGATTTGGGTGTGGTGATGGGTGAAACTCTTCGTGTTTGTCTTGGATGGAGATGGTGCAGGAGTGCCGGTGGTTGCGAAAGGTTTTCGTCTACGTGTGGGGCTGTTTTATGTCTTTGCTAAAAAGTGATACTCGGTGTGAGCGCCACCTGTGTGAAGCTAGTTGAACTTCAGTATCGCGAAGGCGCTTACCCAGATAAAAGCCCGGACTTATGACGCATCCACCATGAATTGTTCGTATGTTTTGCACGCTAAAAAGTTATCGCGATAATGCGGTGGTCGTATTAGCGGCTTCGTCATTTTACACGAATTAGCGCGCATATTATCGCCACTCGCGCGATAACTCATACGCAGCCTGAATGTTTGCGACGATAGCCGATAATGGCCGGTTACATCTGCGTGTATCGTGTCATAGCGCGAAGCTTCGGGATGATATAGGACTTGGTGGTGGTGGATTGAAAGCTCTTCGTCTCCATGTGGTGCAGGGTCCCCATGGGATTTGGGTGTGGTGATGGGTGAAACTCTTCGTGTTTGTCTTGGATAGAGATGGTGCAGGAGTGCCGGTGGTTGCGAAAGGTTTTCGTCTACGTGTGGGGCTGTTTTATGTCTTTGCTAAAAAGTGATACTAGGTGTGAGCACCACCTGTGTGAAGCTAGTTGAACTTCAGTATCGCGAAGGCGCTTACCCAGATAAAAGCCCGGACTTATGACGCATCCACCATGAATTGTTCGTATGTTTTGCACGCTAAAAAGTTATCGCGATAATGCGGTGGTCGTATTAGCGGCTTCGTCATTTTACACGAATCAGCGCGCATATTATCGCCACTCGCGTGATAACTCATACGCAGCCCGAATGTTTGCGACGATAGCCGATAATGGCCGGTTACATCTGCGTGTATCGTGTCATAGCGCGAAGCTTCGGGACGATACACGCAGATGCGGCCCTAGCATCTGGGTGATCGGCAGCTTAAGAGACCTGCGGGTGTTGTTATTTATTTTGTGTGTATACAAGCGCTGAGCCAGCGATCGAGCGATCTAAAAAAGAATTTTCTTATTTTTTTTTTCGATCATGCTGCGTGTGCGTGTGAATGTAAATAGCGATATGTTTTATGATGCGTGTGAAAATTAGGATATTACAAGCGCTGAGCCAGCGATCGAGCGATCTAAAAAAAAGGCGTTCCCAGACCTAGCATAGGACTTGGTGGTGGTGGATTGAAAGCTCTTCGTCTCCATGTGGTGCAGGGTCCCCATGGGATTTGGGTGTGGTGATGGGTGAAACTCTTCGTGTTTGTCTTGGATGGAGATGGTGCAGGAGTGCCGGTGGTTGCGAAAGGTTTTCGTCTACGTGTGGGGCTGTTTTATGTCTTTGCTAAAAAGTGATACTAGGTGTGAGCGCCACCTGTGTGAAGCTAGTTGAACTTCAGTATCGCGAAGGCGCTTACCCAGATAAAAGCCCGGACTTATGACGCATCCACCATGAATTGTTCGTATGTTTTGCACGCTAAAAAGTTATCGCGATAATGCGGTGGTCGTATTAGCGGCTTCGTCATTTTACACGAATCAGCGCGCATATTATCGCCACTCGCGTGATAACTCATACGCAGCCCGAATGTTTGCGACGATAGCCGATAATGGCCGGTTACATCTGCGTGTATCGTGTCATAGCGCGAAACTTCGGGACGATACACGCAGATGCGGCCCTAGCATCTGGGTGATCGGCAGCTTAAGAGACCTGCGGGTGTTGTTATTTATTTTGTGTGTATACAAGCGCTGAGCCAGCGATCGAGCGATCTAAAAAAGAATTTTCTTATTTTTTTTTTCGATCATGCTGCGTGTGCGTGTGAATGTAAATAGCGATATGTTTTATGATGCGTGTGAAAATTAGGATATTACAAGCGCTGAGCCAGCGATCGAGCGATCTAAAAAAAAGGCGTTCCCAGACCTAGCATAGGACTTGGTGGTGGTGGATTGAAAGCTCTTCGTCTCCATGTGGTGCAGGGTCCCCATGGGATTTGGGTGTGGTGATGGGTGAAACTCTTCGTGTTTGTCTTGGATGGAGATGGTGCAGGAGTGCCGGTGGTTGCGAAAGGTTTTCGTCTACGTGTGGGGCTGTTTTGTGTCTTTGCTAAAAAGTGATACTAGGTGTGAGCGCCACCTGTGTGAAGCTAGTTGAACTTCAGTGTCGCGAAGGCGCTTACCCAGATAAAAACCCGGACTTATGACGCACCCACCATGAATTGTTACTGTAAACCAGACATATTCCCAAGTGAAGTGTTGAGTGGAAAAACACATGAACATAATCTTCCAGCAGGGCTGTGGGCTGAAGGCTGTGCATACTGCAATCATTTTCAGCAGTATGACTATAAAACAAAATAACAGTGAAGAATTTTCATTATTATGTATACTTTTCCAGCCAGTATACCAAGATTAGATTGATGGCAAGAGCCGAACATTCTGCATCGGCTTCGGCCTAAAACTGACCTTCGGTCGGCCATTAGTGATAAGACGTCACCTGTCGCGAGAATTTGTCAATGCTGCAAGTGTTGCGAAATTAAAAAAGTCAAAGTTGCGCTTCTCAGGCTTTGAACGTGGGATCGGTAGCTTAAGAGGCCTGCATCGAGGCTTCTGGGTGTTGTTGTTTAACTTGTGTATGCATGCGCTGAGCCAGCGATCGAGCGATCTAAAAATAGAATTTTCTTATTTTTCTTTCGATCATGCTGCGTGTGTGAATGGAAATAGCGACATGTTTTATGCTGCGATCGGTTTTATGTCGGAACAACGGCGAAATATTTTTTTTAGATTGAAAATAAATACCTTTAATTCAGACTTTTCTGTGATTTTTCGCAGCAACAGCAACATCAGCAAAAACAAGTAAAAACAAAAAACTTTTTAGGCCAAAACAACAGATCTTCGCAAATGCCGATTCTAATTTCGGTCGAGCGCTGGTTTGAATGAACGGTGATTAATTTGAGTTGCTGATAAGAACAACGCTTGAAAATAATACCTCACTAGCACCGCTAGTGCCATTTGGTTTTGTTTTTTTGTACGATAAATTTATACCCAAGGTTTATGATCACCTGGTAAGGAGCGTGGAGGGCATTTTTAGTTAAAGAAAAGTTGTGTGTGTATGTGAATGGAAATAGCGATATGTTTTATGTTGCGATCGGTTTTATGTCGGAATCATGGCGAAATATTTTTGAGATTGAGGAATAATCTATTTATAATTATAATAGTTTTCTATCGATTATTCATTGACACAGCCAAACAGACAGACAGACAAACAGACCTGTCTATCTCTGTCTGTCTGGTCTGTCAACAAACCTGTCTGTCTGTTTGTCTGTCTGTCTGCCTGTCTGTTTGCCTGGGTGTCTGTCTGTCTGGTTTGTATTGAGAAAATACAAACCAGACAGACAGACACCCAGGCAAACAGACAGGCAGAGAGACAGACAAACAGACAGACAGGTCTGTTGACAGACCAGACAGACAGAGATAGACAGAGATAGACAGGTCTGTTTGTCTGTCTGTCTGTTTGGCTGTGTCAATGAATAATCGATAGAAAACTATTATAATTATAAATAGATTATTCCTCAATCTCAAAAATATTTCGCCATGATTCCGACATAAAACCGATCGCAACATAAAACATATCGCTATTTCCATTCACATACACACACAACTTTTCTTTAACTAAAAATGCCCTCCACGCTCCTTACCAGGTGATCATAAACCTTGGGTATAAATTTATCGTACAAAAAAACAAAACCAAATGGCACTAGCGGTGCTAGTGAGGTATTATTTTCAAGCGTTGTTCTTATCAGCAGCTCAAATTAATCACCGTTCATTCAAACCAGCGCTCGACCGAAATTAGAATCGGCATTTGCAAATATCTGTTGTTTTGGCCTAAAAAGTTTTTTGTTTTTACTTGTTTTTGCTGATGTTGCTGTTGCTGCGAAAAATCACAGAAAAGTCTGAATTAAAGGTATTTATTTTCAATCTAAAAAAAATATTTCGCCGTTCTTCCGACATAAAACCGATCGCAGCATAAAACATGTCGCTATTTCCATTCACACACGCAGCATGATCGAAAGAAAAATAAGAAAATTATATTTTTAGATCGCTCGATCGCTGGCTCAGCGCATGCATACACAAATTAAACAACAACACCCAGAAGCCTCGATGCAGGCCTCTTAAGCTACCGATCCCACGTTCAAAGCCTGAGAAGCGCAACTTTGACTTTTTTAATTTCGCAACACTTGCAGCATTGACAAATTCTCGCGACAGGTGACGTCTTATCACTAATGGCCGACCGAAGGTCAGTTTTAGGCCGAAGCCGATGCAGAATGTTCGGCTCTTGCCATCAATCTAATCTTGGTATACTGGCTGGAAAAGTATACATAATAATGAAAATTCTTCACTGTTATTTTGTTTTATAGTCATACTGCTGAAAATGATTGCAGTATGCACAGCCTTCAGCCCACAGCCCTGCTGGAAGATTATGTTCATGTGTTTTTCCACTCAACACTTCACTTGGGAATATGTCTGGTTTACAGTAACAATTCATGGTGGGTGCGTCATAAGTCCGGGTTTTTATCTGGGTAAGCGCCTTCGCGACACTGAAGTTCAACTAGCTTGACACAGGTGGCGTTCACACCTAGTATCACTTTTTAGCAAAGACACAAAACAGCCCCACACGTAGACGAAAACCTTTCGCAACCACCGGCACTCCTGCACCATCTCCATCCAAGACAAACACGAAGAGTTTCACCCATCACCACACCCAAATCCCATGGGGACCCTGCACCACATGGAGACGAAGAGTTTTCAATCCACCACCACCAAGTCCTATGCTAGGTCTGGGAACGCCTTTTTTTAGATCGCTCGATCGCTGGCTCAGCGCTTGTAATATCCTAATTTTCACACGCATCATAAAACATATCGCTATTTACATTCACACGCACACGCAGCATGATCGAAAAAAAAATAAGAAAATTCTTTTTTAGATCGCTCGATCGCTGGCTCAGCGCTTGTATACACACAAAATAAATAACAACACCCGCAGGTCTCTTAAGCTGCCGATCACCCAGATGCTAGGGCCGCATCTGCGTATATCGTCCTGCAGCTTCGCGCTATGACACGATACACGCAGATGTAACCGGCCATTATCGGCTATCGTCGCAAACATTCGGGCTGCGTATGAGTTATCGCGCGAGTGGCGATAATATGCGCGCTAATTCGTGTAAAATGACGAAGCCGCTAATACGACCACCGCATTATCGCGATAACTTTTTAGCGTGCAAAACATACGAACAATTCATGGTGGATGCGTCATAAGTCCGGGCTTTTATCTGGGTAAGCGCCTTCGCGATACTGAAGTTCAACTAGCTTCACACAGGTGGCGCTCACACCTAGTATCACTTTTTAGCAAAGACATAAAACAGCCCCACACGTAGACGAAAACCTTTCGCAACCACCGGCACTCCTGCACCATCTCCATCCAAGACAAACACGAAGAGTTTCACCCATCACCACACCCAAATCCCATGGGGACCCTGCACCACATGGAGACGAAGAGCTTTCAATCCACCACCACCAAGTCCTATGCTAGGTCTGGGAACGCCTTTTTTTTAGATCGCTCGATCGCTGGCTCAGCGCTTGTAATATCCTAATTTTCACACGCATCATAAAACATGATCGAGCAGCATGATCGAAAAAAAAATAAGAAAATTCTTTTTTAGATCGCTCGATCGCTGGCTCAGCGCTTGTATACACACAAAATAAATAACAACACCCGCAGGTCTCTTAAGCTGCCGATCACCCAGATGCTAGGGCCGCATCTGCGTGTATCGTCCCGAAGCTTCGCGCTATGACACGATACACGCAGATGTAACCGGCCATTATCGGCTATCGTCGCAAACATTCGGGCTGCGTATGAGTTATCGCGCGAGTGGCGATAATATGCGCGCTGATTCGTGTAAAATGACGAAGCCGCTAATACGACCACCGCATTATCGCGATAACTTTTTAGCGTGCAAAACATACGAACAATTCATGGTGGATGCGTCATAAGTCCGGGCTTTTATCTGGGTAAGCGCCTTCGCGATACTGAAGTTCAACTAGCTTCACACAGGTGGCGCTCACACCTAGTATCACTTTTTAGCAAAGACATAAAACAGCCCCACACGTAGACGAAAACCTTCCGCAACCACCGGCACTCCTGCACCATCTCCATCCAAGACAAACACGAAGAGTTTCACCCATCACCACACCCAAATCCCATGGGGACCCTGCACCACATGGAGACGAAGAGCTTTCAATCCACCACCACCAAGTCCTATGCTAGGTCTGGGAACGCCTTATCCAAGACACAAACCTAAAACACCTCGTACACGTGGACGACGAGCTTTCCCCATCACCACCTTTCACTCCGGCGCCACCTTATCCAAGACACAAACCTAAAACACCTCGTACACGTAGACGAAGAGCTTTCAGACCCCCCAAATCCTAGGCCGGTTCTGGGCCACTTCTAGGTGGCCCAGAACCGGCCTAGCTCTACTACTCAGGAGTTAAAGGGTTCAAGTCCAGAGGGTCGTCTCCACAATAAGTCAATGGCCTGGAATTCACTACATCTTCTATCTCGGTCAGCAATGTGTGCAACTCATCTTTTGATAATGAGGTCCTTCCGATAGCAGCCTTTAGCGCTTCTTTCACCGTCTTGACAAGTCTTTCCCAGAATCCTCCCCACCAGGGGGCTCTTGGAACAATGAATTTCCAGCGGGTTCCGTGACTTCCTAAAAAATCATGCAGTTTGTTGTCGTTACTAAATTCTTTCTATTTTCGTATCTCTAAAGCGGCTCTTTTGAAGGTGGTCGCGTTGTCTGAATAGATGACACCAGGCGCTCCTAGTCGTGCAATAAACCGTCTCAAAGCGAGTAATGCGCTTTCGGTGGACAAGTCGTCGGTAAGCTCTAGATGAACGGCTCGCACTGACGCGCACGTGAATAGAAGGATATATACTTTTCTTTTCTGTCCTTGCGAATCATTGGTGTAGAGTGGTCCAGCGAAGTAAAGACCTGTTACGTTAAAGGGACGTGCATCAAGGACTCGATCTCGCGGAAGCGGAGCAAAGGGCTGTGACACAGGTTTTCCTCGAAGTATTTTGCAGATAGTGCAACTTTTTTCAATGGTTTCACCAACTGCCTTCCCCTTGGTATCCAAAATTTTTCGCGCAGTCCTGATAGTACCAAGGAAGCTCCTCCGTGGAAGGCCTTCACATGAGCGTCCTTGACTAAAAGCCGGCTGACATATGACTCCTTCGACAAGATACGGGGATGTGCTTGATTTTCACTTTCAGCTGCGGATTGCAAGCGTCCTCCGACTCGAAGGAATCCTCGATTATCTAAAAATGGATTCAGCATTAATATTTTAGAAGAAACTGGTATACCTGAACCGCTCCGTAATTCCTTAATTTCTTCCGGATAGCTTTTTTGTTGAGCGTAGCTAATCCAATAGCTCTCAGCACGTTCAATGTCCTCCGCCGTTAAATTGGGTTCCAACAGTTGTTTTTCTCGGCACAGGTCTACAAAACGAAATACATATGCGGTCACTCTTAGTAGCCGCGACCAGCTGCTGAAGTCGCTGATATTTATGATGGGAGTATATTCAATTGGTAAACTCACATCCGTTGCACCTTCTTCACATACTTCAGCAAGCAAATTCGTACACAAAATCGGCTCATCCATTCTGTAGCCTGCAGCAGGCCAATGGTTAGAGCTCTCTCGAAGCCAAGGGGGACCTGGCAACCATAATGAAGAGTCCAGCAACGAGGTCGCACTTAAGCCCCTTGTCAATAAATCAGCGGGATTTTCTCTGCCTGGACAATGACGCCACCTAGACTTACTACTGATAGATCGAATCTCCTTTACTCTATGTAGAGCGATACTGGAATCTGTCCACAACCATTCTCCATGAACAACTATTCTCAAATTTTGCCTGATATACAATAACAATCTTGCGGCTATAAGAGCAACTGTCAGCTCAAGACGTGGCAACGTTAACTCCTTTTCTCCTCCCTTTGAGAGGGGTGCTACTCGGTTCTTGGAGCACAAGAAACGAACTGATACCTTTCCTTGAGTCCCAACTGTACGTAAGTAGGCTACAACACCGTAGGCTCGTTCACTGGCATCCGCGAAAACGTGAACTTGATATTCTTTAACGGAGAAATCTTCTGAAAGCGAGCGTGGAATGGCCAAATCCGCTAGCGTAGGCAACTCAGTGTAAAGTGCATTCCAAATTTGATTGTATTCATCAGGAATTTTCTCGTCCCAGTCAATCTTTAGGCGCCAGAGTTGTTGAAATAGAACCTTAAATTTTACTAAAAAAGGCCCAAGAATACCAAACGGATCAAAAAACTTTGCGATTACCTGCAATAGATTCCTTTTTGTTCCTACGTACACTGAAGCGGTCATAATTTTTTCAACAGGTTGTACATCAACAGACAGGTCATCCGATAAAACGCACCATTTGATACCAAGCGCCTTTTGCATAGATGGAAGATTCTCGTTAGCTATATGATGACCAAGTTGTAAGGAATTGGAATTCCACTTTCTTAACGGCAGACTTGCAGCTTCCAGCACAGCAGTAGCGTCGTTGTAAATTAGCTCGGCGTCCTTTTCACTGTCGGCAGAGAGCAGACTTCGGGATAATTTTCGCTTTGCTTATCCAAATGATACTGTATAGTAGCACCAAGCATGTATGGGCTGCAGGTAACTCCAAACGTCACTCTGGTCATTCGATAAGTCTGTACGGTATCGCAACTTTCCCCTTGATTACATCCGTTGCTGAGCCAATAAAATCTGTGACTGTCTCTATCGCGTTCATCCAGAGAAATTTGCAAAAAAGCCTTTTCGATATCAGCAACCAGGCCTATTCGTCCAAGTCTAAAAATCAATAGGATCTTCAATAAGTCTGGCAGCAAGTTCTCTCTAGTTTCGAGATGATCATTTAAAGATGTTGCACCAGCCGCACAAGATGAGGCATCGAAGGCAATTCGCACCTTCGTGGAGCTTTTATCGTACCTGTAAACGGGTCTATGTGGCATATAGTAAATGTTCTCACCTTGATTCTGTTCCAACACCCTTTCTGCGTAACCGTTTGTAATAAGCTGCTGTATAGCACTATCATACTCCTGCAATTTGTTGTGATCCTTCGATAGCCGTCTCACAAGCGATTTCAACCTTGACATAGCATTTTCGCGATTACTTTTGAGTGGACTCATACCTTCTCTCCAAGGTAAAGAAATTTCATATCTACCGCCTTTAACTTAACGCTGTTCTGTATTGCAAACTTGCTGGAGATTGCGTTGTTCTCACACTTGATGCCCATCGTCTCGAGATTCCAAAACGCATGTACATCTTGAAGCAAACCAGCGTGAAGAGCAACAGGTCTTTCCCACATGCGACCATCAGACGCTGGTGCCTGCAGTGTCCAGCCTAACATTTTTTAAGTCTAAAATGACTGGACTAATTTATAGAAAACAATTCAATAGTGGATTTACCTCGAGTATTTGTCTGAGTCGAGGTAGAACCTCCTATTCCTAACAATATTAATTTTGCAGCAGAAAATAGCTTTGGAAATTGCATCGTCGGGAATTGCTGCCACTTTGTTGGATGGTGGGCGAACGGCACATTTCGCCCTCAAGCTGACGTTTTACGTTCATAACAAACCAAACGCAATGTGTACATTAATAAAAAAGGGGAATGGCTGCAGTATTAAAAAAACAGGAACGTTCGCTCGAAGCATTCTATAGAACTATGCAAGATTTAAACAGCAACAATAAAATAGTCGGTGGTGCTCTTTTATTACTCAGCCTTATTATGGTTGTCACTTATGGTGACAAATGGCGAAGTGAGTCAAAAATGGTATTGTGGTTCTCTAAAAAAGTAACATTTCAGTGAGGTAAGGCGAATTACAGTTGTCACTGATATCGAGAAACGGCAAATTCAGTGACAATTGTTCTCACTTGATGTTTGTAAGTGAGATTTTTCTCACCTTTAAAATCAGGTGACATTTCTCACTTGGGTGAAGTGACAACCATAATAAGGGCCACTGTATCTAGTGATTTCAGACAGACTCTATCAATAAAACTTTCAAATCGTCCTAAAAATTTAACGGTTTTTTATACATGACAATATTTTTTCGCCCCGCCAACTTAAATATAATCAGTGAACCATTGAAATTCTCTATATCTCGACAACAGCTTCACTTGCATGGGCGTAGCAAGGGCAGGGGCCAGGTGGGCCAGGCCCACCCCAGAATAAAAGTGAATCACTTATTAAAAACCCGTGATGTTACATAAGGCTTAAAACAATTTTACAAAAAATAGTATGGTACACGGATGGCTCCAAAACAGAGACAGGTGTGGGCGTCGGAATCTGGAGCGAAAGCCCCAGATTCAGCAGAGCGATAACCTTAGGCACCCTAGCAACTGTCTTCCAAGCAGAGGTTTACGCTGTACTGGCATGCACTCATGAGAACTTAAGAAGGGTCTACCAAAAAGAACGGATTTTTATCTTCTCTGATAGCCATGCGGCAAATAGGGCCGTGGGACCAAGCCTAAATTAGTTTGGGACTGCCAACGTGCTCTTGATGAACTGGACGTTCTCAATCAAGTTACCCTTGTTTGGGTCCCGGGTTATCGGGGCTCCAAAGGGAATTGTTGAGAATTACTGTATCGTACACAATATTAATTACTGTGCTACAAAGTTTATTATATTGAGAATTACTGTTTTGTCATAGCTATTATGATTGTAATTCATAGCTATTATGATTGTAATATTGTTCGACAACATTCTGTTAGTTTTTGTTTTTAGTTCCAAATAAATCGTAATCCAAGGCAGAACTAGGGAAGTTTTCTTTTTTCCCACAATTGGCGACCGTGACAGAACTTGGGATTACGAAGATGGATAAGAGTAAATGGGCGCGTGCTGCATTAAGAGCCACGTTTACGAAAGCCACAGAAAAATTAGATCAAGTTTTACAAAAGGAAGCAAAGGATATAACTGAAATCAAGAGTCAAATGGACATCATAGAAAAAAAAGAGATGAGTTAAGAGAATTAAATCATCAAATTTATGGAGAATTATTGGAGGACGAAAATATCCAACAAGACTTCCTAGAGAGAGAAATTGAGACGAGTGACGGTACGAGCTCAAATATAACTTGATACGGGCAAACGTAGAAACGTTGGATAGAGAAGTACAGGTGGAGGCTGCCAGCCAAGATTTATCTGCACAAACCATTGTCCAACAAGAGAGTAGACGATCTTTCAGATTGCCGCAGCTTGAGCTGAAGAAATTTAGTGGTGAGCTCAAGGAGTGGCTACCGTTTTGGGCTCAGTTTCGAAAGATCCACGAAGACATGCTAATAGATAGCGCAGATAAATTTCAATATTTAATACAGGCAACAGTACCCGGATCGAGGGCGAGAAACTTAGTTGAAAGCTTTCCAGCAACAAGCCAAAATTACCCGCAAGCTCTTCAGTGTTTACAAGATAGGTATGGTAGAGAAGATCTTTTAGTTGAGGTGTATGTACGAGAGCTATTAGGCCTTGTTTTGAAAAATTCAATGACCTCACAAGCAATTTCTTTGCCGGCCTTATACGATAGCATAGAGAGTCAACTTAGAGCGCTAGAAGCCTTGCAGGTCACTACGGAGAAGTGTGCTTCGATGTTGATGCCACTAGTGGAGTCATGTCTGCCTGAAGAGGTCTTACGCACATGGCAAAGAAGTAATTATGGTCGAAGTATTTCCGAACACGATACTAGTGCTCCAATGAGCGAATATTCTTCAAAAAACCGGCTAGAGCGATTGATGGGTTTCCTAAGGAGAGAGCTCGAAAATGAGCAAAAAATATCTTTAGCATTATCAGGTTTCGGTATCACGAATGCTTCCGAAAAAAGGAAAGAATACTTACTTCAGGGAAAAATTCTGCCCTCGGCAGCTGGGTTGCTTACCACTGTCATGGATTCAAGTTGTCTGTTCTGTGGGAATTCTCACAGTAACACTGAATGTTCTAAAGTTAAAAGAATGCCTCTAGAAGAAAGGAAAGCTATTTTGGCCAAGAAACAATGTTGCTTTAACTGTTTAAAAATAGGCCAACGAGCGGCTAAATGCCGAAGCATATTTAAATGCTTATTGTGTAGTAAAAAACATAATACGATAATTTGTGACAGCTCAATGACAATGAGCAAAATTGCAAAAGTAAGCGATGAATCGACTAACATAAACACTCAAAATGACCAAGTTTTAGCTAATTTAGGTAACCCATGTGCTGTGATGCTGCTAACATTCTTGGTCAAATTGATAAAAAAGAGTGGTGCAAGACGCACAGCAAGAGCTATTATTGATACCGCGTCACAGCGGTCCTATTTGTTAAGTAGATTAGCAACCGAAATGTGTTATAAGGCTGTTAGAACAGAAAAGATACGGCATACATTATTTGGCGGCTTAAACACAAATATCGTTGAACATAATGTTTATAATATTAAGGTGAGCCATATTAATGACAGTTTTTCTTGCAGTTTTGAGGTTTTGGAGCAGATGATTATTTGTGGAAGGATCCCTCCTGTTACAGATGGTCCGTGGTTAGAGGAACTTCAAAGATACAATATTCAATTTGATGACTATGAAGATAGACCTATCGAGATTTTGATTGGGGCAGATATGGCGGGTAGTTTGTTTACTGGACGTCAGCATCACCTCGCTTGTGGTTTAGTGGCGTTGGAGACTAAATTAGGCTGGACAGTGATGGGCTCGGTTGTAGAAGCATCGAAGCAACATAGTATAACGATGATAGGTACTACTATGTTATTAAAAGAAGTTAGCATAGCGGACTTGTGGACATTAGATGTTTTGGGCATTACGGATCCGAGTGACAAGAAAAAGAAACAAGAGTTAGCAGTTGCAGCTCAACTTCATTTTCAGAAGGCCCTAGCATTGAGTGATGATGGGAGATACTTGGTTCACCTCCCGTGGTTAGAGGACCATCCGCCTTTAACTAGTAATTATAACATCGCACTGAAGAGGTTAGAATTAAAAGTAGCGACGTTCATGGATTCAAAAAAAGGAATTTTTAGAATAAAACAATACTAAACTTCATTTAGATATAAAAACTTTTATTTCACTTTAGCTTAAATAAAGTTTAAGTAATTTTTAAGACCGGAGACACGAATTCATCGGACGCGAAAAGTAGACTGGATTCAAATTAATAATTAGTTGCTTAAGGCACAAACATTTTACAGTCACGTTGCAGTGCAACGTGCTGGGAAGACCTCCGAAGAGATCACTTCCAAGAACTTAAAAATGAAATCTAATATGTCGCGACAATGGAGATGCAAGAATAATCGAATTGTTAACGCGAGCAAAATTATATGATAAAAAGGGATTTTCTTGGAAGGAGAAAAATATTATTAACGGGCGCAACATAGTTGCGCGTGTTAATGATATTTTTCTTTAAAAGATGTTATGACTAGGGCTTGTTTCAGCCGATTCTATAACTCCCCCACCGCTTGACGGAGGCTCCGACGTAGTTATCTTAATGTTGGTCTTTTTCTTATAACAAAGTTTAAAAGTATATATTGTTACAACAATAAGTATAAAAATTATTATGGTTTTTATTGGATAATTAATGATTTTTTCAATTTTATTCATATATTGTATTTCTTTTATATTTTTTCTATTATTTTCAATATTTTCCAGATGCATTTTATCAAGAATTAGTTCAAAATTATCTGTTTTTTCTTTAATAATAACATTAGGATTCGGTAAAATTATATTTTTTTTTACTTCGATTTCAAAGGTTTTAAAAGTTATATTATTAATAATTATTTGGCATTTTTCAAATTTTATTAGGTTGGTACCTTCAATAATCGTTTCAAAATCATTACAATTATGATTAATTTTAGTTGTCTTTAGATTTTTGGTTATTACAAGACCGCTTCTAATTTCTGTTACTACGGGTATTTTGAATATTTTAAAGTTACAACTAGCTTCTTTATGCTTAAATATATTTAAGGTACATTGATCGTTTATTTCTTTCAAATTTTTCTTTAAATTTTCAGATACGTTAGAACTATATATTAGTTTTTTTTCATCAATCAAAATTTCTTTTTCTTCTACGTCCAAACTTTTGTTTTGTTTGTTAGGCAAAGGCTCTATTAAAATTTTTGTTAGTGTTTTGGATTCAAACGTGGGTATCATTAATATAATAATAATTTCTCTTCCGAATGTGGCTGTATTAATTTTGATGTTTGCCAAAACGTCCAGATTGGATATCATTGCAAATTCGTCGTCTGTCAATATATTTTTGGACAAGATTCCTAATCTACTAAGTAATATAGTCTGTTCTATGTCGTCGATGTGGTTTCTAAGTAAGGTAATGTCATAGTTGATTTGATAAAGATACTGCATGTAAGTCATTTGGTCTTCAATTCGTTCGACTCTGTTTTCTAAGTCGCTTGTTATATTATCTATGAAATGTTTAATTTGAAGTTGTTGGCTTCTAATGTGATTCGTTATGTTTTGAGTTTGTTCAATTAAAGCGGAATTAATTTTTACTTGCTTATTATTTTCTGCAATTAATATTTTGTTATTTTCCGTAAGGGCATTCAGTTTGTTGTTTATTTCAGCTTCGTCGTTGCTGTCCATTACGCCTGTTAGGAGCTTTAAAAGATTTCCTGCACCGTTGATCAGTCCTCGTTTGTTTCTCTTATGTGAATGGGGTAAAATGTTGTTGATTTTTGAAGTTAGTGCCCTATAGTTGTGAAGAATTGTGTTCAGTATTGGTCCTGTTAGGGTGTGTTTGGCTAATGGTGGTTGTAAACTGTTCCATAAAACTTCCGTTGTTTCTTGATACATTGTAATATTAATGACATGAATGATTTTTAAATAAGATGATATAAGTTTAACATTTCCTAATTTTATGTTTATGTAGCCATTGTCATTGTTATTAAGGTCTTGTATATCCATCAGTTGGGCTATGGAGGTTGTTGAAAGGCTAGAGATGATTATGAAAGTTATTATGTAGTATTGATGCATAGTGGATTTGGTCCTACAAAAAAAAAGAAAGGGAAGGGTGAGTGAAAATTTAAGAAGTTTGCTGTGTATCGTTTTGACTACTTTGAGGTGATGGGTCTGAAATAAGATTTTTCATTTTGGATTTGTTTTTATTTAAATTTTCTTTTGTTTTTAATTTACATCTAAGATTTGATGGGTTCTGAAATTTCCTCTTCTTTCTGACATGGGTTTTGTAGTATTTATGACCAGTTTCTTCGTCTACTACATGATCATTATCGAGTAATTCAGTATTAATTTTACGGAATTTGGAGTGGTTTTTTCCGCCTCTAATTTCTTTTATATAGTTCGGGCCAGGTTTTATTTGTGAATCATTTCTATTTTGATTTATTTTATTAATTACTCCAGTTTTCTTTTCTAACATTTTATTGTAGATTTTTTCGTATTCGTCTTCTTTAACTTTGCCTTGAATGAAATCGAGAGGTTTCTTATGGGTCGAAGAATGTATTGTATTATTATAATACCCGTTAATTAGAATGAGCTGCTCTTCAATGGGTAAGGTTTTCTTAGTATGTTTTAGTAATCTTAAATGCTCATTAATTGTGTTGTGGAGCCGCTCTATATCGGCGTTACTATTGTGATTTGAATTGGATGTATAGTGGATTTGGATGTTTTTCTCTTCTAAGAATTTTTTCATTAAATTTGATTTCATTCCTAACTCGTTATCGGTTATTAGTTTTTCAATAGGGCCATACGTACTAATATATTTCATAACAGCTTTTCTAAATTCTGATCCGCTTCGATTCGCGATTCTAGTGAATAATGCAACTTTACTAAATTTGTCAATCATGGTTACAAATAAGGTTTTATTTATGGAGTAAAATACGTCCATATGGAGGATTTGATTCGGTTTATTAGGAGTTTCGGATAACTTTAATGGTATTTTTAAGGGTTTTCTTTCATATTTTTCTAATATGCAGATTTCGCAATTATTAATATATTCCGTTATTTTTTGTTTCATATTTGGGTAATAGAATTCACTCTTGAATTCTTCATAAATTTCATTAATTCCGCGGTGATTGTTTTCTAAATGCTTTGATTGAATAAGATTTTCTAACTCTTTATCGTCGGTAATATTTTTAAGTAGTGTTGTACATCTTATGATTTTACAATCGGACAGATGTTTTGCATAAACGTCATTGAGTTTTTCAAATATTTCTTCAGATGTAAAGATAGCGTTAGTCAATTTTGGACTAAAGTGATTTTTAATTATTAATATTAAAGTAGGTTCATCAGCAACCTTTAAAGAGATTGTTTTGCAAGTATTCTTGAAGATTTGTTGTGTATTTATATTTAAAGAGCCGGATTTAATTTGTTTGATGATAATTTGGTTTTTATATAAATTTAGTGGGGTAACTGTTTAGTTTTTAGTTTTTAAGAAGCATTTATTTAACTTAACAACTAGCCTAATATAGATTTAACTAAACGCTTAAAGTTAATTATTCTAACCTATTTTAATCTATCTAACTTACTGGCCCTCAGCAGGCACTCTAAATTAATCTATATCTTAATTTAACTTATGCCTTTCGGCTAAAACTTATGTGTTTTTTATTTTTGTATTTATTTATTATTTGTAATCCTAAGAAAAATTTGAAAAACTTAGGTACTATATGTATATATATTTTTGTTTTAAATTTTGTATAAAACTTACGCTATCTTATTCTATTCTACTAACTAACTTAACTCTAGCGAATCTATCTGGGCGGGGGGCATCAGAGGTGAATCTCTCTCGGGTGCTCCCGTCCAGGCGACGGGCTTCCACGGGTTTGAGTTGCTAAAAATAACAAAAGCTCGTGGAAGCTCGCACCACTTAATTAGTCTGACTTAAATCTAGATTCATTACCAACTAAAAACTAGAACTAAATCCTATCTAACTACTAAACTAATCTTTTAAAACTAGCATGCATTAAGAGATATTCTATAACCTAATTAGAGAGGGCAAATACCCAACTATGGGGGATCCTCCAGCCACCAGTACACATTACTGGCATTGGAGGCCTCTTTTTTATCTTTTTCTGGGATTCGTGTGCTGAACCTCAAGAGATCCTGAACCCCTCTGCCTTATTCAATAGCACGCACTCGCTTATCACATGCATGGCGATACATGTGATATAGTAGGGGTAACCCCGTATTATCCTGGACCAATTTTTTGGCATCTAGGTAAATGAATGCTTCTGGGGGGATAAATCCGCGTCCACAAGCTGCTTTGTGGTATTCAGAGTTCGGGTAGAACGCTCCCCGAATAAGAGGATTGTCGCTCTCCGTCGCTCTGGCAACGTGACGTCGAATCAACTTAATTATGAAGTTGTCGATCCTGTTAACAGATGCCTTATCGTAAAGGATATTGTTGGCGTGAAATTTTGTGAAGCCCGATTCGGGTGTTCGATACAAGCTTAGGCACGCCCTTAAGCATTGTCTTTCGAAAACCCGAAGCTTTTCCATGTAAGAAGGGGATATGTTGAACCATACAGGACAACCATAAGTTAAAATTGGTCTGACCAAGGCTTGATAGCAGATCACTTTCACACGTGGGCTTAGGTGTCTGCTGTAAAAAAGCCTTTTGGTCATATGAAACACCTTGTTTGCCTTGGCAAGAGCAGCACTTACATTTCTATTGAAATATAAGTATTGGTCCAGCCAGAGCCCAAGGTATTTCACTTCCAATTTCTTTTCTAATGTTTGTCCGGCATTGTTCGATATTTTGAGGGTTTTCCAGTTCTTCCGCACATCGCGAGAAGCTCTGTTTAGAGGAGTCCGGAAAAGGATCGACTCGCATTTGTTAAAATTGATTTTCAACTTCCAATCATCACTATAGCGTTCGATTGTCTCGAAATCACGTTGCAGGAGCGTCTGGATTACTCTAATCTTCTGCCCCGTTCTGTACACGATCAGGTCATCCGCATACGGTAGTGCGAATCGGAGTGAACTTATGAGGTCACTCGTAAAGATATTAAATAAGAGCGGCGAGTTTACCGCGCCCTGTTGCAGACCATTTTTAATGTCAAAGACCCTATTTGATGTGAAGTTGCCACTTTTGACGACGAACTTCTTCTTTGAAATCATATTATAAATCATGTATAGCTGAGGTCCGGTCATACCGAGTCTGACCAGTTTATAGAGAAGACCTTCGATCCATACTGTATCGAATGCCTTCTCAAAATCTATCAGGCATGCTCCGGTACACTGGCCTTTCATGAAGTTCCAGTGTATGTCTGATACCAGTTTGGACGCGGCATGAATGGTGTCATGTCCCGCCCTGAAACCGAACTGGTTATCGGGAATTATCTTCTTTTCCTCAACCCATTTGGCTAATGATCTATTAATGACTGTTTCAAAAACCTTGCTGATATTCGGCAGCAAACTTATTGACCGGAGATTGGCCGGGTTAGTTTTGTCTTTACCTTTTTTAGGTATTGGATACACCACTGCCATTTTCCAGTGATCTGGGAAATGGGCGTTGTTTAATGCATTATTAAACAAAGTGGTGTATATGTCTATAGCCACCAGGGGCAGATGTTTCAGAACTATATTCGGAATACCATCTACTCCAGCCGACTTCTTATTATTCAGACTACGGAATGTTAGCAGGAGGTCAATTTTTCCAATGAACGTCGAGTTTACTTGGGCCTCGGGAATGTCATTCGCTGGGCAGTCTTCATTGAATTCGATAATTGTTCGATTCTCAGATCTCCAAGTTTCGATTTCATTGGCTAATCTCAAGTGGTTCAGTGAGGCCCTATTCTCGAGGTCAGAATTCGTACGAACACAAGTGTTCACCGAATAAATTCCCTGATAGTAGGCCCCCACTAAATCCACCTTCTCTTGCTCGTCCTCACAGACGAAGAAATCAAAGCGCGAGCTGCTTGCTCGTCCTCACAGACTGTGAAAATTGTTGCTTTAAAAGTTGTTGGAGATTTTTTATAACCGATTTAAGAGTTACGATCTCCGGACTTCGTCTATCCCGAAACTGACGGTGTAGGGTTTTCAGTCTCGTCAGTATTCGACTTTTCTGTTTTAGTAGTGCGTCGATTGCAGCGTTCCTGTAACAGTCTGTACTGTTCTTCTTCTTTATCCTTGGTATAGTTTTGTCCATCATCTGTATAATGAGATTGTCCATATCTTTCAGATATTCATCAATCTCATTGTTTGTCAAGTTCCTAGTTGTTGGAGGTAAACGTCCGTTATTCTGTATTGCCCTTACCATAGCCTTCTCAAATCTTGGCCAGTGCATCTTCTGGTAGACAAAAGGATACACTTCGCAATATTCAAGAAGTTCTATGGAGTCGTCAGGGACTTGTATTGTTATCACGAGTCCGTGATGGTCACTGTCGTACGGTACTGTCGTTAGGCAGTTTGTCTCGTTCGTGTTCAGTCCTGGTAGGCCCATCCGTGAATCTAGCAAGCACAAATCAAGAAAAGACCCACCGCTTGGGTATGATGGTATATCCGTAGCAAGGAGATTAACTTTCCTCTGAATTCTGTTCTGGCCCAACCAGTCATTCAGTTGGTTGCCCCTGGTGTTAGCCGTTTGATTTTGCTCCGACTCCAGATGAAGAGTTTGAAATAGCGAGTTCATTTCCTCTATAAATAGTCTTGGTTGAGATGTTTGGGGTGCGTACGCGGCGATTAAGTACAATCTTCTGCCACTAGACAGAGGAATGTATATAACGCACGCTTCTAACACCCGAAACTTTTCTATATCCCTGCTATACATGATTTTATGCTTCAGAGAGGTCTTTATTAATATTAATAGGCCTCCGCCTCGTATGGCATTAGGTCGATCACGCCTAATTACCACATAATCTTTGTAGTCCATTTTGTGCCTCTCGCTTAGTTTAGTTTCACTAGCCAAAAGCACATCCGGATTTTGGTTCTGCAAGAGAGTTAGTAGATTCGCCCTTCTCTCATTTCTTATCAGCGAGTTGACGTTCACCGATATGACTTTGATCGTGTCCTCTCCGAATAGTGCCATTAAAGCAATTTACACGGAGATGGTTTCTGTCGAAAACAGAGCATTATATACAAGGTCTAAACGAGCTGTTTGCTCGCTTAGTTGTTTATGGAGCTGTGCGATCTGCCCTTGTATGGACAAGAGGACCGCCTTCAGCTCACTATCTCCAGGACTCGCTGCCGTGGCTGCTTTTGGAGCTTGCTGTTTTGTAGGCTGGGCTCCCGCTGCCATTTGGGCAAAGGACATTCCAGGTGTTACAAAATTGTTTAACATTTTGCTCTTTTGCGCTTTCTGAGTCTGGATTTACTCTTTACGCATTTGGATTCTTTTTTTGAACTCTGCATATTTTGGGCATCCTCTATAGTTAGCAGGATGTCCATTTGATCTGCAGAGTACACAGAACAGCTTGCTTTTATCAGCTACTTTTTCTTTACCTAGAGGACATTCACCAGGTGTGTGATTATTTTCGCACTTCACGCATCTAAATGCCATTTGGCAGTTAGCTGCGGCGTGCCCAAATCTTTGACATCGCATGCATTGAAGGATGTCTTTTTTATTTATTTTCTCCCATGACACTACATGGAAGCTTAGATATTTAATAGTTTTTAAATTATCCAGCTTGCTCTCGGGAGTCAATTGGACCAGGAAAATCGACAATTGTCTCTCTGAGCTTCGCGAGTGTGCGGTGGTAAACTTTTTTACCGCAGTAAATTTAAGGTCATTGACCTTAAGGGATTCGAGTTCTTCTAAAATCTCCTGAGGATCAAAACCAGGATCAAGTCCCTTAAGTAATATGCTTTGGGTTTTTTCACCCCTAGCGGTAAACGTGAAATATTGGGTATTTGCCCTCTCTAAGAAAGTTTTTATTTTCTTATGATCTAAAAGGTTATTTAAAATTAGTGCATGCTTATTTCCACTTAATCTTCTAATATAGAAATTGGTATGTTTGAGTACCTGTTTCGCCAGTCTAATAGTGTCCACCGGCTTTTGGTGGAAAATGTTAATTGGAGGTACCTTCTCCTTTTGTTGTTGTTGTTTTTGTTGCTGTTCATGTTGTTGTTTTTGTTGTTGTTCATGTTGTTTTGCTGTCTGCTGCTGCAGCTGTGATTGCTGCTGCTGTTGCTGCTGAGTTTTATTATTCATTTGTTGTTGTTGTTGCTGCTGTTGTTGTTGTTCAGCCGCCGTCTTGGCAGCTTTCGGTGTGGGGAGCTTAGCGAAATTTTTTTTCTTTCAGCTCCTCGATCAGTTTTTCTAGTCTGGCCTCATCTGCTTCAGTTTCAGTAGCCAGAATACTGAAACTGTTTCCCTGGCCTTTATATTCGCTAGAGGCAGGAATATTGCACGATTCCTCTTCCAAATCGTTAGTCGTTGTTACGGTTGCGGGTGGAACCGTAGATCCAGTTGCTGTTTGCTGTTTTTGGTTAATCATTTTCGCCTTCCTTGGGCCCAGGCTTCGCTGGGATTTTAGTTTTCTGCGGCGTTTTTTGCCACAACGCCGTTCACTATCGTCACTTGCCGACGTTAGCGATGTTTCGCTAATGCTAATAGTTAAATTTCCACTTGCACCGCACTTATTGGTGTCCGTTTTATTTTCGGTGTCCGTTTGAGACATGCCACTCATATTGTGTACATGCTCCGCACCACTATCTTTTTTTTCTTCTTTATGTTTATTAATTGTATTTTTATTTTATCAAATCTTTTATTTTAAAGTTCAACACTTCTGGTTTAGGTAAAAAAACTTAGAAATTCACGGGACCGCACGGGATTCAAACCTAGGTTACTTTAAACACGGGTTTTTCGCACGAGCTCTAGTCCAAGCGCAAAGTCTGTCTTCTCTTGACAAGAGTTCAAACAAGACTCCAGTGGGGTAACTGTAGTTACAATGGAGTGCCGTTCGTTTTTATCTGTATTTGAAACAGTTTGGGAATTTTCAGTAACTTCGTTCAAGTTTACATCGATCCTGCTAAGAAAATCAGCCACTTTGTTTTCTTGACCCTGTTCGTAAAATATTTCGTAATCATAATCTTGTATTTGAAGTCGCCAACGCATTAGTTTACTATTTGGTTCTTTAAGATTATTGAGCCACACGAGAGGCTTGTGATCAGTAAAGAGTTTGATTTTTCTGCCAAAAACGTATGGTCGGAACTGCTTTAGGCACCATACCAGGCTGAGAAGCTCCTTCTCGATCGTTGAATAGTTGATCTCGTGCTCATTTAGGGTGCGCGACACGTACGAAATAGGCTTATCTTCTTGCGATAGTACGCCGCCGATGGCATATTGACTTGCATCAGTAGTTATTTGAAATGTTTTTTCAAAGTCGGGGTATATCAAAATTGGGGCAGATATAAGTTTGTTTTTCAAAGTATTAAAACTGTTTATGTAATTTTTATTATTTGGATCAAGTTTTGCACCTTGTTTTAAAAATATTGTCATGGGTTTGGCTATTTCTGCAAAATTTCGTATAAATTTCCTATAGTAACCGGCTATGCCGAGGAAGCTTTTTATTTGTGTGGGCGTTTGAGGAATTTTATACTTCTTAATAACTTCAATTTTTCTTTGGTTGGGCAGAATTCCGTGTTCATTGACTACATGTCCGAGAAATTCTACTTCTTTTCTCAAGAAATGGCATTTGTCTAGTTGGACTTGGAGTTGTGCTTGTTTTAATTTTGAAAATACCTTTCTCAAGTTCTTAATGTGCTCTATAAGGCCATTAGAGAACACTACAATATCGTCCATATATGGGATGCATTCTTTACCTATGTTTTCTCTTAGAATGTTATCCCTAAGTCGTTGGAAAGTACTTGGCGCATTCTTCAAGCCAAAGGGCATGCGGCAAAATTCATAGTGCCCGTTGTCTACCGAAAAGGCTGTTTTCTCTATGTCGGGAGCGTCCATTTCTATTTGATGGAATCCGGACTTTAAATCGAGAACTGAGAAATAAGTGCTTTTTCCTAACTTATCTAATATTTCTTCGATATTGGGTATTGGGTAGGAGTCACTTATAGTTTTTTCGTTTAGTTTTCTGTAGTCTATTACTAGCCTATATTTGCGTTCTCCTGACGCATCGAGCTTTTTTGGGACGACCCAAACAGGGCTATTGTAAGGACTTGAGCTGGGGCGGATAATTCCATTTTGAAGCATTTCTTCAATTTGCTTTTGAATTTCTAATTTATGGATATATGGGTACCTATATATTTTGGTTTTTATTGGGATGTTGTCTGTGGTGTTGATCTTATGTTTTATCTGATTTGTAAACGAGAGAGGAGTTTGTTGGGAAAATAATCCATAGTATTCATATAGGAGATTGGTTAATTGTGTCTTCTCTTCTTCATTTAAATGTTCAGTTCTAATTTTTTTGAAAAAGTCTTCATTTGAGACGTTGTTTTTAGAATAGTGCTCATTGAATTCGAAATTATTGAATTCTTGGATTTCATCGATTTCGACTGAAGGAAAGTTTTCGCCAAAGTTGAAAATTTTTGGTTGGTCACTTGTGTTAAGAATTTTTGCTCTGGCTTTGAAGTCATTTACCTCATATACGCCTTCCAGAATACGAACATTAGGACTTAATTCCTTTTGATTTATTATTACATTGCCGTTATATTCTTTAACGGGGATTTTGTAAAAATATTCTCCAGGGTCTATCTGGTAAATAGTGTTTTCTGGTAGATGATTAAAATAGAGTTTCATTTTAGCGTCATTAACAATGAGCATTTTATGTTTATAATCGATAATGGAATCGCATTTTATTAAAATATCATTACCAAAAAGGCCATGATAAGTTTCATGAAAGTCATAGATAAAAAATTGCAATTTTTCTGTGGAATTCATTTTGAATTCTTCAAAAGCATTTACAGATACGGCCTCGCTAATGAGTGTATCTCTTTTCAATGATCTCATAATTTTTGGATATTTCAATCGGATTTTTGGAACTTCTTTAAACATGTTTGGTAGAACTAGTGAATTTGTAGAGCCACTGTCTACTAAAAATTTCCAATTTTGGATTTTTATGTAGGGGAGTTGGTTGGGCCCTCTTCCCGAAAATTTCCCACTTCAATGATTTGTTCGTTATTGATGTCCATTGGTTCCACTCGAAGGTTATTATTATTGTGTTGAGGGTTTAAAGTATTATTAAAGTTTCTACTTTGGTTTTGTTATTGTGAGAAGGAAAATTATTATTATTCGAAGGAAAATTTCGATTCGCGAAATTTGTAGGATTATTATTATTATTTCGAAACATGTCAGGATTTTGGCTGCCATTGGCATGCATCGGATTGTGATTTGTATTATAAAAACTTCTACTTGTAAAATAACTGTTATTAGGTGAATTTCTTGGGTAGTTTTTGTTGTTGTTATTGCGGTACAAATATTGAGGGTTCGTAGTTGGGTTGTTATTGCTGCTACGATACGAATTTTGGGGGTTACTATTTGAATTTGAATGATTTTGATAATTGCTATTACTTCGGTTATTATTTCTACGATTGTTGCTACGGAAATCATTAATAGAATGATTACTTCTGTTGTTATTGGGATTAAAGAACGCATATCCAGATTCATGTAGGATTTGAATCACGTTTTCTAAGGATGTAGGACTTCTACATGACAAAATTGATTTCAACGGTTCTGGCACTTTATTTTTAAATACATTTAAGGCACTATTAATATTAGCGTTTAAATGTCTATCTAAATTAATTTGGTCATTTTGGCATTCTAATTGAGTTTTCATATTCAATCTTCGAAGTATGGCTTTTATATCGTTATAAAATTCTACTGCATTGCTCTTAAAACTTTGCCCTCTAAGTTCATCAAAAAGTTGGTCCTATCGCCAAAATTGTTGTATAGGATTTTTTTGATATCCTCCCAAGTTACAGCTTGGTTATTAATATCCATTACTTCACGAGCCTTTCCCGTTAATTTGGATTTAGTAATATCCGAAAATATTCCCTTAGAAAAGTCGTCATACTGTACTAGTAATGGAGTAATTCTGTCTATTAACTTTATAAAATTTTGTAGTGTGCCGAATTTTCCATTAAATTCTGGAACTCGTTCCAGATATTTAAGAGGATCAATTGAAAGAACTTTTTGTTCAGTCATGTTGTTGCTGGTATTTAAATAAAGGAACGAAAGCGCGTCTGTTAAATAATCTATATCTTCCACGTTTACGTTTGGCATGCAAAAGTAGTTCACGAAAAGGAAATTTTGATTTTCAGAATTATGCTTATAAATCTTTTTTCTTTTTGTTTTTATGCACTTTTATCGATTTAATTTTTCAAGATAATTTTTCTAACTTATAACACAAAAAAAAAATTTCTTTATATACTGTATATCTTCTATGACACTTTAATTAATTAATTATTTGGGAAGATTTATTTGTTTATTTAATCACAATATATGTATTTCATAAATATTTTTTCTTTATCCAAATTAAGTGTCAAATTTAATAGAATATTTATTGTAAAAATTTAAATGACTTACTTAAATAAGAAAAAAAAATGTAGTCGTTTCTCTAAAACTGCAAAATATACTGGAAACACCGTCCGGATGTAATTGGCTGCAAACTGCTTCAAAAATATTTTTTTTTTATCTTCAGGCTGCGATTTCCAGGAATCTACTTTTTCAAAAAATTTCTGCTTAAATTTCCTCCGATAAGTGTTGAAGTGTATGTATTTGTTTTATATGAACGTCGGCTTTAAATACAAATATATATATTTATACTGTATCACTTGTCGTTGCGTCTCAGTATATTAAAATATACAATTAGTTGAAAATAAACTTTCCACTTGAAATTATTTTTGTCTTGCGATTTATTCACAATTATTTTACGATTTCTTTTGGAGATAATCGTTCTCTTTACACAAAAACAAT
Source organism: Thereva nobilitata (assembly GCA_963855945.1). NCBI lineage: Eukaryota > Metazoa > Arthropoda > Insecta > Diptera > Therevidae > Thereva > Thereva nobilitata. The sequence goes on from OY979694.1 coordinate 111,645,168, forward strand.
TTTCTACTTTGTTATATATTGTTCTTTTAATATTAAAAGATTCGCTGCACATATAATAGTGTATTACAAAAAAACTTTTATCACGGTGATTTACGTTCACTTATTAAAAAAATTTTTTGTATTGATTTTCAACTAATTGACGCATCCTACGCCGACTGCGCCATTCAAAGTAGCGACGTTCATGGATTCAAAAAAAAAGGAATTTTTAGAATAAAACAATACTAAACTTCATTTAGATATAAAAACTTTTATTTCACTTTAGCTTAAATAAGGTTTAAGTCATTTTTAAGACTGGAGACACGAATTCATCGGACGCGAAAAGTAGACTGGATTCAAATTAATAATTAGTTGCTTAAGGCACAAACATTTTACAGTCACGTTGCAGTGCAACGTGCTGGGAAGACCTCCGAAGAGATCACTTCCAAGAACTTAAAAATGAAATCTAATATGTCGCGACAATGGAGATGCAAGAATAATCGAATTGTTAACGCGAGCAAAATTATATGATAAAAAGGGATTTTCTTGGAAGGAGAAAAATATTATTAACGGGCGCAACATAGCGCGTGTTAATGATATTTTTCTTTAAAAGATGTTATGACTAGGGCTTGCTTCAGCCGATTCTATAACTGTTAGAATCTACCGAAAGAAAATTAAAGGTTGAAGGCATCTACAACGAATACGACGGAGTTTTTAGACAATGGATAGAGGCAGGGCCGCGGCTAGGCACTTTGCCGCCCAGTGCAGGTCTGCCGATGCCGCCCCCTTTAAGCGCAAAATTTATTTTTTGCTCGCTTCGCTCGCAGGTTTTTGTTTTTATTTTATAAGAATTAGTATATAAGAAATTGTTAATTAAATAAATTTTCTTTCTATTTGGCAAAGTTAACCAACTTATTAATTAGTACAGTTCCTCTCTTACGCAATCCTTCACACTCCTCGTAGCTATTTTGCTTCGCACACCGTAGAATTTTACGCTGCTGTCTGTTGCTGGAGCTCGACTAAAAGTTGCCGTGCTCTAGCCAGCTACATGGCTGCAAATCGCTTGGGGAAACATGGAACGCGTTTTGCCTATTCGACTAGGCATCTGCATTTTACGTATCTGTGCTTATACCTTCTCATTGAAATGAATGGTAATGCAAAAGGTAGCTCCAATGCCTTCATATTGGAATGAATGGTAATGCAAAAGATTGTCATTATGCCTTTGACCCTAGGACGTCGCAATGTTAATCGAAGAGATGTTTTGATCTAGAAAGTAGACGCATTGGAAGGATAATGTACGAAATCCACTCTAAACGGTTTCTGTTCCCTACTGGGTTGTTTTTGTGTCGCCTTTCTTTCATCGTTTGTTTATTGTATACATGCTGCGTGTGCTAATTAATTATTGGTAATCTATTGAATGTTGTGCTTGATGTTTGTCTTCCTTTTGTTTATCGTCGCCGCTCATTTTTTAATTTTTGCGCTCATCGCCAAAAATCCCTTGTCTTTTGGCGGCTGTCGTCGCCCATTTAAATTGAGATGCCGCGGCACGGCATATTTATAAAATACATATATTGTAAAAAAATTTCCCTCGTTTTGCTCGTGAAAATGCCGCCCTTCACAAGCGCCGCCCAGTGCAAATGCACAGTCTGCACATATGAGTGCCGCGGCACTGGATAGAGGAGGGAATAATCGAGGAAGTTCCTGAGGTAGAGTTAACTAAAACTGTTCATTACCTTCCGCATCGTCCTATTATAAAGGAAAATAGTACGACTAAAATCCGCCCAGTCTTCGATGCATCCGCTAAGGAGAGAAACAGTGCAAGTCTCAACAATTGTGTTGAAAAGGGTGTTAATTTAATTGAATTAATACCATCAAGTTTACTTCGTTTCCGATTGGGTAAAATTGGAGTAATTTCTGACATAAGAAAAGCTTTTCTCCAGATTGCTTTATTACCAAGAGACAGAGACTTTTTAAAATTTTTATGGTATGATGAGCAAAAGAAGTTGAAGGTTTATAGCCATAGAAGGGTCGTATTCGGTGTTTCCTGCAGTCCTTTCCTACTTGGTTCGGTTATTCAATATCATTTAAGGAATATTTTAAAAGAGTGTGGGAACGGTACTAAACACTATGATGTCACTTTGGTCGAGAAATTAATGAATAGTTTCTATGTCGATAATTGCGTAAAGAGTGTAAGAGGCACGACTGAACTTATAAAATTCATCAGCGAAGCAACAATTATGTTGGCCGAAGGTAAATTCGAGTTACGAGGCTGGGAGTATTCTCATCCAGAAGTCAGTAATGCTTGTGAAACCGATTGTACCAATGTATTATTACTACTTTGGAACAGACAGCGCGATACGATAGAGTTAAATTTATACAATTTTAATTTCTCTTGTGATTCGGCAGTTGAAGTAACTAAGAGAACGATATTGTCTGCGGCTCATAGAGTTTTTGACCCCATTGGAGTTTTTTTTTTCTTGTGTGAGGTACTGGGTCCATAGGTACTGCGGCCATTCATTTGGCTTATTGTACTACACCCCTATACCTCATATTTTTAAGCCAGACCGCTTGAACAAGTTCAGCAGTCTGCCTAGTGGCTTGTCGCTTGAACTTGAATAATCGAGAAGGGACTCTTCGAATAAAGAAACCCTGCTCCTCGCTATTGCGGGGCATTCACAGAGGACGTGGAGAGCAGACTCATCCTCCTCCAGGCAAAGCCTGCAGGTGGGGTCCTCCGCTTTTCCTATCCTCCATAAGTGGTAATTTAGGGCGCAGTGTCCGGTAATCAAGCCAACAAGTGTCCTGACATCGTTTATACTGCGCCCTAACAATTTCTTGGCCGTGTTAGGAGACCCAGGCCCAGGCAGGAACCGCTTAGAGTTAGCCAATCCAGGCGCGGACCTCCAGCGTTCAGTATGTTTCATTAAAGTCCGATCGGCTAGGGCCCTTCGCAGCAAGCTGGTAGGTGCTCCGATAGCCGGCTCTGGACCGATGAATGCAATGTCAGAGCCCTGCTTAGCTAGAGCATCCGATTTTCCATTGCCTTTGAAGCCCCGATGTCCCGGGACCCAGACAAGGGTAACTTGATTGAGAACGCCCAGCTCACCAAGAGCGCGTTGGCAGTCCCAAACTAATTTAGACTTGGTCCTACGGGACCTTATCGCCCTAATTGCCGCTTGGCTGTCAGAGAAGATAAAGATCCGTTTGTTTTGGTAGGCCCTTCTTAAGTTCTCATGAGTGCATGCCAGTATAGCGTACACCTCTGCTTGGAAGACAGTTGCTAGGGTGCCTAAGCTCATCGCTCTACTGAATCTGGGGCTTTCGCTCCAGATTCCGGCGCCCACACCTGTCTCTGTTTTGGAGCCGCCCGTGTACCATACTAGTCCACCCGGCGATACCTTAGGAAAGGTCCAGGTTAGCCTATCTTGTATGTGCACAGAGGGTACTGTATATCTTCTATGACACTTTAATTAATTAATTATTTGGGAAGATTTATTTGTTTATTTAATCACAATATATGTATTTCATAAATATTTTTTCTTTATCCAAATTAAGTGTCAAATTTAATAGAATATTTATTGTAAAAATTTAAATGACTTACTTAAATAAGAAAAAAAAATGTAGTCGTTTCTCTAAAACTGCAAAATATACTGGAAACACCGTCCGGATGTAATTGGCTGCAAACTGCTTCAAAAATATTTTTTTTTTATCTTCAGGCTGCGATTTCCAGGAATCTACTTTTTCAAAAAATTTCTGCTTAAATTTCCTCCGATAAGTGTTGAAGTGTATGTATTTGTTTTATATGAACGTCGGCTTTAAATACAAATATATATATTTATACTGTATCACTTGTCGTTGCGTCTCAGTATATTAAAATATACAATTAGTTGAAAATAAACTTTCCACTTGAAATTATTTTTGTCTTGCGATTTATTCACAATTATTTTACGATTTCTTTTGGAGATAATCGTTCTCTTTACACAAAAACAATTTTCTACTTTGTTATATATTGTTCTTTTAATATTAAAAGATTCGCTGCACATATAATAGTGTATTACAAAAAAAACTTTTATCACGGTGATTTACGTTCACTTATTAAAAAAATTTTTTGTATTGATTTTCAACTAATTGACGCATCCTACGCCGACTGCGCCATTCAAAGTAGCGACGTTCATGGATTCAAAAAAAAAGGAATTTTTAGAATAAAACAATACTAAACTTCATTTAGATATAAAAACTTTTATTTCACTTTAGCTTAAATAAGGTTTAAGTCATTTTTAAGACTGGAGACACGAATTCATCGGACGCGAAAAGTAGACTGGATTCAAATTAATAATTAGTTGCAGTGTTGCCAGACCCACTGAAAGTGATTTCCCCAAACTTTGTGTGAAAATTCCCCAAAATGATACCTTTCCAACAAATTTTCCCCATTTTTAAAATATGAGTGCAATTATAAATTACAATGAATATTATTATCAATTCATTTAAATCTACCAATTTTGGCTTAAACATTATTTTATTTAATTATATACTGAAACGTTTTAATCAATTAAATAAAGTCTATACAACCAATAGTTTGAATGAAAAAAAATTAATAAGATATGAAAAATACAACTCAAGAAATCTTTTCTGGCTCACACTGAATTACTGGCTGGACTGGCTTAGACTGAATCTAACGAATCCAGTTCTATGAAAACGTAAACACAATTTCGAAAAACACAAGTTCGGTCGGTAATAACAATAGTTCTGGTCTATCGTTTTTTAGCTCTCGATAATCTTTTACTGACGGTTTTTTATTAAAAATGTATTAAATTTGAGAATTTCATGTTTCTTTATTCAAATAATTGCATTCTTTAATTTTAAATATATATAAATTTCTCGGTTCGAATTGTATCAGCGCAGAGCATAATAAGCAAAAAAAGGATTTAAAATCTCTGAATCAATTTTTCCCCAATGTTTTCCCCACTAAATTTGTTTCCCCAATTTTTCACACGGACATAAGAATTTCCCCAGTTTGGGGGAAAAAAACCCCAATCTGGCAACACTGATTAGTTGCTTAAGGCACAAACATTTTACAGTCACGTTGCAGTGCAACGTGCTGGGAAGACCTCCGAAGAGATCACTTCCAAGAACTTAAAAATGAAATCTAATATGTCGCGACAATGGAGATGCAAGAATAATCGAATTGTTAACGCGAGCAAAATTATATGATAAAAAGGGATTTTCTTGGAAGGAGAAAAATATTATTAACGGGCGCAACATAGTTGCGCGTGTTAATGATATTTTTCTTTAAAAGATGTTATGACTAGGGCTTGCTTCAGCCGATTCTATAACTGTTAGAATCTACCGAAAGAAAATTAAAGGTTGAAGGCATCTACAACGAATACGACGGAGTTTTTAGACAATGGATAGAGGCAGGGCCGCGGCTAGGCACTTTGCCGCCCAGTGCAGGTCTGCCGATGCCGCCCCCTTAAAGCGCAAAATTTATTTTTTGCTCGCTTCGCTCGCGGGTTTTTGTTTTTATTTTATAAGAATTAGTATATAAGAAATTGTTAATTAAATAAATTTTCTTTCTATTTGGCAAAGTTAACCAACTTATTAATTAGTACAGTTCCTCTCTTACGCAATCCTTCACACTCCTCGTAGCTATTTTGCTTCGCACACCGTAGAATTTTACGCTGCTGTCTGTTGCTGGAGCTCGACTAAAAGTTGCCATGCTCTAGCCAGCTACATGGCTGCAAATCGCTTTGGGAAACATGGAACGCGTTTTGCCTATTCGACTAGGCATCTGCATTTTACGTATCTGTGCTTATACCTTCTCATTGAAATGAATGGTAATGCAAAAGGTAGCTCCAATGCCTTCATATTGGAATGAATGGTAATGCAAAAGATTGTCATTATGCCTTTGACCCTAGGACCTCGCAATGTTAATCGAAGAGATGTTTTGATCTAGAAAGTAGACGCATTGGAAGGATAATGTACGAAATCCACTCTAAACGGTTTCTATTCCCTACTGGGTTGTTTTTGTGTCGCCTTTCTTTCATCGTTTGTTTATTGTATACATGCTGCGTGCGCTAATTAATTATTGGTAATCTATTGAATGTTGTGCTTGATGTTTGTCTTCCTTTTGTTTATCGTCGCCGCTCATTTTTTAATTTTTGCGCTCATCGCCAAAAATCCCTTGTCTTTTGGCGGCTGTCGTCGCCCATTTAAATTGAGATGCCGCGGCACGGCATATTTATAAAATACATATATAGTAAAAAAATTTCCCTCGCTTTGCTCGTGAAAATGCCGCCCTTCCCAAGCGCCGCCCAGTGCAAATGCACAGTCTGCACATATGAGTGCCGCGGCACTGGATAGAGGAGGGAATAATCGAGGAAGTTCCTGAGGTAGAGTTAACTAAAACTGCTCATTACCTTCCGCATCGTCCTATTATAAAGGAAAATAGTACGACTAAAATCCGCCCAGTCTTCGATGCATCCGCTAAGGAGAGAAACAGTGCAAGTCTCAACAATTGTGTTGAAAAGGGTGTTAATTTAATTGAATTAATACCATCAAGTTTACTTCGTTTCCGATTGGGTAAAATTGGAGTAATTTCTGACATAAGAAAAGCTTTTCTCCAGATTGCTTTATTACCAAGAGACAGAGACTTTTTAAGATTTTTATGGTATGATGAGCAAAAGAAGTTGAAGGTTTATAGCCATAGAAGGGTCGTATTCGGTGTTTCCTGCAGTCCTTTCCTACTTGGTTCGGTTATTCAATATCATTTAAGGAATATTTTAAAAGAGTGTGGGAACGGTACTAAACACTATGATGTCACTTTGGTCGAGAAATTAATGAATAGTTTCTATGTCGATAATTGCGTAAAGAGTGGAAGAGGCACGACTGAACTTATAAAATTCATCAGCGAAGCAACAACTATGTTGGCCGAAGGTAAATTCGAGTTACGAGGCTGGGAGTATTCTCATCCAGAAGTCAGTAATGCTTGTGAAACCGATTGTACCAATGTATTATTACTACTTTGGAACAGACAGCGCGATACGATAGAGTTAAATTTATACAATTTTAATTTCTCTTGTGATTCGGCAGTTGAAGTAACTAAGAGAACGATATTGTCTGCGGCTCATAGAGTTTTTGACCCCATTGGAGTTTTTTTTTCTTGTGTGAGGTACTGGGTCCATAGGTACTGCGGCCATTCATTTGGCTTATTGTACTACACCCCTATACCTCATATTTTTAAGCCAGACCGCTTGAACAAGTTCAGCAGTCTGCCTAGTGGCTTATCGCTTGGACTTGAATAATCGAGCAGGGACTCTTCGAATAAAGAAACCCTGCTCCTCGCTATTGCGGGGCATTCACAGAGGACGTGGAGAGCAGACTCATCCTCCTCCAGGCAAAGCCTGCAGGTGGGGCTTTTCCTATCCTCCATAAGTGGTAATTTAGGGCGCAGTGTCCGGTAATCAAGCCAACAAGTGTCCTGACATCGTTTATACTGCGCCCTAACAATTTCTTGGCCGTGTTAGGAGACCCAGGCCCAGGCAGGAACCGCTTAGAGTTAGCCAATCCAGGCGCGGACCTCCAGCGTTCAGTATGTTTCATTAAAGTCCGATCGGCTAGGGCCCTTCGCAGCAAGCTGGTAGGTGCTCCGATAGCCGGCTCTGGACCGATGAATGCAATGTCAGAGCCCTGCTTAGCTAGGGCATCCGCTTTTTCATTGCCTTTGAAGCCCCGATGTCCCGGGACCCAGACAAGGGTAACTTGATTGAGAACGCCCAGCTCACCAAGAGCACGTTGGCAGTCCCAAACTAATTTAGACCTGGTCCTACGGGACCTTATCGCCCTAATTGCCGCTTGGCTGTTAGAGAAGATAAAGATCCGTTTGTTTTGGTAGGCCCTTCTTAAGTTCTCATGAGTGCATGCCAGTATAGCGTACACCTCTGCTTGGAAGACAGTTTGCTAGGGTGCCTAAGCTCATCGCTCTACTGAATCTGGGGCTTTCGCTCCAGATTCCGGCGCCCACACCTGTCTCTGTTTTGGAGCCGTCCGTGTACCATACTAGTCCACCCGGCGATACCTTAGGAAAGGTCCAGGTTAGTCTATCTTGTATGTGCACAGAGGGTTGCTTAAATTTTGAGATTTTGAAAGGCATGCAATCGGAGAGCATCCCCGCTTCCGAAATCCTTTCTATAATGTTTATAATTGTAGAATGTCCTCGCTCGAGACCAGAGCCCAGATAGCCATTCGCTTTCAGCCGCAGCGCCGCGTTTATCGCAGATTTCTCTACCTCAAGGTGGAGTGGTACCAGATTGAGGAGAGTCTCCAGTGCTGCCGTCGGGGAAGTGCGGATGGCTCCAGTGATGGAAAGGCAGGCCATTCTTTGAATTTTGCACAAATTGGTTATGAAACCCTTAAGCGCCGTTCTGTGCCACCAAACTAAAGCTCCATAAGTTACTATGGGCCTGACGATGGTGGTGTATATCCACAGAGGCGGCGTTAGGCATGGGCGACGTGGGCCACCGCCTACGGCCTCGCGGTCCGAGGGGCCTCGCGCCTTGAATATGCATACCTCGGACACAACGTAAAAATTTATTCGTTATAAAACGATAAATATATTGACTTACCAAATTTGTTTTCTTAACAATAACAGTGATGAAGATTATCCGAAAGATGCCGATCAAAGGCACTTTTCCAATTTTCATTTTGCAAGAAAATTAAATAATGGCGAGACTCAACATCGTCGCTTTCTGATATACTGCAAAACTCAAAATAAAGTTTTCTGCTTTCCATGCCGACTATTTGGCCATTCACAAACACAGATGGTATAGGGAGAAGGATGATGTGATTGGAAACATTTAGGCAGTATTTTACATAGACATGAAAATACCAAGGAACATATGACCTTTATGTTGCAATGAATAACATTAGAAAAAGCATTAAAATACGGGAAAACTATCGCTCAGGAATACGAAAGGCTGATACGCGAATCACAAAAAAATAGGCTTGGCTTGTACGAAAGATTAATCGATATCATTAATTTCTTAGCCTCTCATAATCTGGCATTTAGAGGTCACAGAGAATCCCTTAAGTTAGACGACGACACTAAAAATTCTGGTAACTTCATAGATTTAATTAAATTTATATCCAAATTTGATCCTACTTCACGGGAGCACTTGAAACGCATTAATGATAAACAGCTTACCCACAAAAACACAACAAACAACAAAAAATTAAAATTAATGGCTTTCCTAGAAAGCTTAGAGTGTCCTCTTTAAAATGCTTTTTTTATTTTTATTTTTGCGTCCATTTTAGGCAAGGATACTTTAGTTTTTCCCCGAACGCCTCGCTGGAAAATTTGAATTCAGCTTTTTAGCGCGCTTAGATTTTTCGAATTTTTTTTTTATTTTTCGATATATGTATAAAGCAAAAACCAAATTTTCGGATTTGTTTTCGAAATTGTGAATTTAGCATACACTTTAGAGCAGCAAAGATTCTTTTATCGTTTTCTACACCCAAAAAAGTACCTAAGTTCCAATTTTCAGCCAGATCACATTTTGTGCGAGGTCAAAGTCTCTGACAACTGGTCTAATGAGATATTATCGCGTGTGAATATTATAAGCATATTATGGCAGCCTGTACAAGTTCATTTAAGCATTGCCCTTGAACATTTGCGTATATTTTGTGACTGGATCAAAGAATATCAACAAACTGGAAAAATGTTTGTCTGACTCTCGTCAATTTATTGAGAAAAGCAGGTATGATCTAACACAAGACTTTAAAAATAAAAGAGTAGCAAAAAAGAAAAGGATGCTTGATTATGAAGGTACAGATTAGCCTATACAGTTTCCCAAAAGTCGATATGAATCAGGCTTTTTAGCAGAATGGTTGATTCTAAAATAAGCAATAAGGATTCGAGGTTTATGTCGTTAAATGAACATTTTGAAAATTTTGGTTTTCTCTACGATCTGAGAAAATTAAAAAATATACCAAAAGAACAAATATTAAAAAACTGTCAAGATTTTTCACACAGTCCTGCGAGTGGGTGAAAGTAGTGACTTCCAACCGTACGAATTAATCCTAAATGTACCAGACTTTATTAAAGATGTGAAACAACTGCTTCAATACATAATAGAAAATAACTTGAAAGAAATTTACCCAAATATCTACATTGTGTATTGAATTTTGCTAACGATACCGGTAAGTACAGCCTTTTCAAGGAAAAAGGAGCTTTTCAAAATTAAAACTTATAAAAAATTATTTGAAAGTACAATGGGTCAGGAAAGACTTTCAGCTTTGGCAGTTTTATCTATTAAAGCAGACATAGTATCTAGGCTTAATTACGGTACAAACATTAAGGAGTTTAGTAAGGCTAAAAGCAGGAACTTTCTGTTTCTTTAATGTGAGTCTAAAAACTAGTTTGGATTGCATTGTCTTTATTATAACAAAGTAGTAAAAAGATATTTTTCAACTGTTTTTTAATTTATAAGATTGCTTCTTGCGTCACCAGAGGGCCTCGCTAAATGTACCTCGCCCACATCAAATTTTGGTTTTGCCCCGCCACTGTATATCCAGTACATGGTTTTCGGCTCCAAAACCCATATGGAGCCACAAGCTCTGCGGCAAGCCCACAGGGATCTGCGCGTTCTGCTCATCAGAGTATCCATGTGCTGGTTCCAGTTGAGCTTGGCATCTAGCGTCACTCCTAAATATTTGGCTTGTTGTGAAAAGCCTATAGTTCTACCTGCGAGTGTCGGCTCCGAAAGCCCCGGTAGTGATCGTTTCCTGGTAAAGGGAACGAGAATCGTCTTGTCGGGATTGACTTTTAGTCCTACGCTGTCGCACCAACTAGATACTAGATCTAGTGCCTGCTACAGACGTCTTGAGATGGCTCCTTCAGTTTCGTCCGTTACTACGATGACGACATCGTCTGCGTAGCCTTGGGCGAAAAAGTTGCGGCCGTTGAGTACTTCCAGGAGTTCATCTACAACAAGGCACCACAGAAGTGGGGATAAAACTCCTCCCTGCGGACAACCTTTTGCTATAGTGCCCTCCAGAGACCCCTCAACATGAGAAACCATTAGTTTGCGAGTTCTCAGCATAGAGTCGATCCAGTCGCAGAAAGTGCTACTTAGACTTCGTCTACTTAGAGCCTTAGCTATAGTATCAAAGGATGTGTTGTCGAAGGCTCCTTCGATATCGAGGAAGGCCGCCAGCGCAACTCCTTTGTTTAGTGCTGCGCCTTCCAGCTTGAGCACCAGATTGTGCAGTGCCGTCTCAGTGGACTTGCCCGCCTGGTACGCATGCTGATAGGAGCTTAGTGGTTGGCGTTGAAGATAAGTTTCCCTTATCACCCTGTCGACAATTTTCTCCATTTCTTCAAGGCAAAAGACGAGAGACTTATCGGCCTGAAGGCTTTAGCCGAGGTGTAGTCCGAACGCCCTGGCTTGGGTATAAATGTTATATTGACATTCCTCCAGACAGATGGGATATAACCATGTACGAAGGAAGCCCTGAATATTTTGCATAATAAGGGAGTGACCAGGTCGCAGCCCTCCCGTAACATAATGGGATAGATCCGGTCTGCTCCAGGGGACTTGTATGGTTTGAACGATCCTATCGCCTCCCTAATTGCTTCGTGATTAAACACGGCGTTTGCTTCTGTCCAGGCAGCTTTGGTCGCTTTAGAAAGTGAGCCTGTTAGTTGCCCAGCAGTAGCTGTATTCCCATTTGAATAAATGATTGTGCCTGGGAAGTGTGCCTGGAGCAATATTATCAAGGTTTCTTCCCTAGACTGTGTGAAAGAGCCATCGGTTCTCCTAATTTATCCGAGATCTCCCGATGTGCCCTTTAATAAAGCCTTGTGGATCTTTGCTGAGTCTCGAATGTCTTCGATACTCTCGCAGAAATTCCTCCAGCTGTTTCTTTTTGCTCGTCTGATCGCCCTGTTATAGGTGGTTAGCGAGCCTTTATAACTCTCCCAGTTGCCGCTCTTCTTGGCTGCGTTGAATAGCTTCCTAGTGGCGGATCTCAACTTATAGAGCTCATTATTCCACCATGGAGTTTTCCTGTTGCGCGTCCTCATCAGAAGGGGGCAGTTATTGTTGTAAGCAGCAGTAACCGCCTCCGTAAGGAAGTCCGCGGATAGTTCCACATCCATCGTAGATTTGATTGAGTGCATGGAACCCTTCAGTACGCTACTGAGCTCGCCCCGAAAGCCTGCCCAGTTTGTATATCTGGGATTCCTATATGCACTCACTCTTTCCAAAGACTCACCCACCATAAAGTGAATGTGTCTGTGGTCTTTAGCACGATGGCTCATCTGAGACCCGCCAGTAACTCACGTAATTGGCAACGTGTTGAGTGGCCAGCGTAATGTCTATAACCTCACGTCTCCTACCGTTGTCGAAGGTAGGATCCGTGCCGCGATTTAATATGTCCAGGTTAGTAGTTAAGAGGTAATCAAAAAGGTATTCGCCCTTTTTGTTCACTCCGCTACTTCCCCAGGCATCATGATGGGCGTTCGCGTCACATCCTATGATGATCTGCAGACCGCTCCTGTTAGAGTGACCCACAATATCCTTGAGTTCTTTGGATGGTGGTGGGTCCCTGGAGTCGTAGGGGAGGTATGCTGAGCATAATATGATTATGCTTTTGCTGCCCCCCTTCTAATAGGTATCTTCACCACTGCCAGGTCTCTCGACGACTTGTCTGTGAGAGGAAAGCAGTTAGTGTTTTTGTTGTAGACTATACAGGTCCGAGGGTCACCGTCCACATCACTGCATGCAATGTTGTAGCCAGATGCCCGCAAGCCCTGTATAGCACCGTTATTCACCCATGGCTCTTGTACAAGAGCCACGTCAACACCTTGGGTGGCCAGCACCCTGCAAAGGACTGCCGAGGCAGCCCTACTATGTTGCAGGTTGCACTGTACCACCCGCATCTTGTGGTTGCACCTGCTGTTGTGAGTCAGCAGGAGCCTCCTTTTTTGAGCCAATCCGTAAAATAGGGACATGCCCTTCTCCTTCAGCTGCATGAGCGACCTCTCGTCAATGCTGAGGGCAAGGGTTTGGAGTTACTTGCCCGGTGATGTTACTGCCTAAATCATTCTTACAGAAAGTTTGGTCTCTAAAATTGAATTGGGATCAAGAAGTAGATGATGACACTAGAAAACAATTTTTGAATTGGCAAAAAGAACTTATTTACTTACAGAAAATAAAACTTCCAAGGTGGCTTTTGAATACGAAGAATCCAGCTAAGTATTCGCTTCATATTTTCTGTGATGCTAGTAAAATAGCATATGCTACAGCTCGGCAGAGAATTGTTTCTATTGGCTTACGCTGGTCACGTGACAAGAAAAGCAGCAGAGAGTTCTGCCGCTGCCTTTTCATCTCAAATTCTAATTTTGCTGCTTTGTGAAGCAGAATTTTTTGACATTTCAAACCTTTGTCACTTGGCAAGTTGTTTTTAAATGTTAAATGGACGCGAAAATTTCGAATTTATTGTTGTGTGATTTTTTACAAAGAATTTATTGTTGTGTAATTAAAAATATCAACAATTTAATTTGACGTTAGCTCTCAAGTAACAACTCTGCCGTTGCTGCTTCTTTACTTGGATCTGATTCAGCAGGCAGAATTCTGCTTCTGCCGATGCTCAAAAAGTTGGATCTGATACAGCCGTTAGGCCCTCCGCACACGAGTCGACCGATTTGCAATCCCAGTTTCACAAAAATCACGCGCACAACCAGTTTGCAACCAAAACCTTTCTCCACACACGAGCGCAACTGATTTTGGATCAATCGGTGTTCTGTGCCCACATAATTTCAAATCGGCCAACTAGTTTCAAATCGGTCTCGTTTCTGTCGACCCGTGTGTGGTTTCCTACTTCCGTATACGGGCAAGGTCATGAAACAGCTGCGTATGCAACTAGGATTGCAAATCAGTAGACTCGTGTGCGGAGGACCTTAGGGTCTGATTATGTTGGAGCTGCGATAAACGAGTAGAGCGCGATGCTAGCGGAGCGGAGATAATACAAGATTTTCAATCGAGCTGTTTAACGACAAGAGCTGCCATAAAGCATGGACTACTTTTCTCCGCTAGTATCGTTAGTATCATGATGGATGTTGATTCCTCAGTCATATTGTCAAATTCTGTTTGCGCTTTTTACTACGTATACATGAGGAGTTGAATAGTTGAGTTGAATTTTCGACAATCGACAAAATTCGACAAAAATCACAAACAAAACACAGAAATGCTACTGTCATATAAATTCAACTACTTAACTACTGAGATCGCGTCTATATGCATAATTTCAACTCAACCCAGCTAGCAGAGCTGAGTCGAGTTCAGTCGACCCTATCTCAACTCGACTCGCGTCTACATGCATTTCAACTCGGGCTCAACCTGGGTTCAACTCATCATGTATACCTAATATTTGTCAGAAACTGATAAGACTGCTTTATTCGCGCTACTCACAGCTTTTGTCACAGCTCTGTTACGATCTATCACAGCTTCAACATAATCAGACCCTTAGTTGATTTTCCTCAAAATTTCTGTTAACACACGATGTATGGTTTTAGTGGTAACATCAGGCAGCATACTGGACCATCCAGGCCAATTTTAGATTTGCAGAGAAAAAAAAATCGGCGACAGATATAGATGCTTTTCTTCAAAATATTATGAAGAGTGTCCTTTCATTGAGTATAGTGCCAATGAAGAAGTTTACAGCTTTGTTTGCAGAGACTTCTGTACAAAAAACTTACGTGCTCAAAACGAAAAGTTTGTTACAAGCGGCTATGATAATCGGAAAAAAATAGGAGAAGCATTACAAAAGCATTGAAAATCCTTCATAGATAAGCAGTCCACCGGAATGCACGTTTCTTTCAAACACTCGATGGTTTCAGGAAGCTCACAGGAGAGAATTGTTAGGCAACATGACACAGAAATATTTAAAAAAAGAAATTATTTGATCAAGCTTATCATCTGTCTGTGGTCAGTCTGTAACGGTGGTTTAAAATCTGGCCCACCCCAGCAAAAATTCATTGCTTCGCCCATGCTTATCTGGACCAAAACTATCATATCTTTCAATCCGAAACCAACCTTACACATTCCCATTTAAATCTGTTGAACGGTTTCGGAGATTAGCGTGTACGAACATCGTGACACGTAATTTTTATATATTAAGATGTTGATTTCAAAAAATAAAACCACGATATCTTTTATAGACCAGTGCAAATAATTTTCGTAAACAAAAAAATTATTAACAGCATGACAAATGTTGGAAAGTGAAGGAAATATAGCGCTGCCAACCAGAAAAATTAATTCAAGTCGATCTGAGTTACGAGGGGGAAAAGGGGTAACTTTAAGGAGTGAAAAAGGTTTTTCACGATTTTCAGCGAAACTAGACCTCCTATCGAAAAAAGTTAAATATAAAAGTTGTAGGTAATAAAAAGATCTACAACTTTTGAACAAACCATTTTTTCACATAACCTCAAATTTCCGAGAAAAATCGAAAATACTAGTATTTTTGTTTTTGATTTTTATCTCCCTTAAAAAAAATTTTTTTCACGAAATTTTATGGAAACTTACCTCTTGATTTTTATCTCCCTTAAAAAAATTTTTCTTTTCACGAAATTTTATGGAAACTTTACCTTTTTATGTCCCAAACAAACTGTAATTTTTTTGAATCAAAATATTTATTTTTGCGTTTTATTTTGAATTTAACCTAAAAAGAGACCTCATTTTCAGCCGAAAATGCCCATGTTCTAAAAACATTTTTTTCAAAAAATCTAAGGGTTTTTTCTTTTGTTGAAAGGTCTAGTTTCAGATGATGTAGAAAAAATAAACATGACTATGGACAAATTTGCCAGGAAACGCGAAAAACTTAAAAACCTTGATTTCTAAAAGTTATTTCTCAACCATTGTTTTAAATTTTTCATTATTTATTAAAACTCCCAATTGAAATCCTTGAATAATGTAAGACAGAAAATAATTAGTTTTCTTTGAATACTTCCTAGAAAAAAAATTACTTTGCTCAATTCAAATAAATTTCACTTTTGTTACACAAAGTTCATTTTTATACATATACTAGCTGGGACCCGGCGCGCCTATGCTGCACCCATAAACCAATAGTAGTAATCAGGTGATACTACTTGTCATACCCTTTCATTTAATACCCATACCGAATGGCTTGCAAAGAAAAAGGTAATCCACCATTTTGTGTTGGCCGCCATTTTAAATTTGGACCGATCGATCTGAAACTTTGGGAATCGTATTTTTTTCGGAAAAACCCAAAATAATATAGATCTGAGCTCTTTAGCAGTAATTCGAAGAGTACCTCCCATACAAAAGTTCGAATTTTACGGATATCGGTACACTACAGCCACCCGAAGTGTTCGAGATAGAGCAAAATAGACCTCGTAGGAACACCCGCCGTACCCGAAAACCCCTATATACAAAAATTCAGGCCAATCGGATGAGCGGTTTCGGAGTCTATTGAACATTTACAGACATACTTTCACTTTTATATATCGTCGGTACAATAGTAAACTAGTCTATCTGAAAATTCCTTAATTTTGGGGAGACGCAAAACAAAATATAATTAATGACTGAAAATCCGGCTTTTTTCCGTAAATATTCAAATAAATCAGTTGTATTAGTCTTGGACTATTGTCTTTTGGATCACACTTTAAATAATCACAATATAAATCAAAATAAAATAAAAATTTCTCTAGTTAAGTCAAAAATTCCAAAATGTCAGATAGGTTAGTTTACCATTGGACCGACGATATATAGATAGATTGATGACAAACATTTCATTAAAAAAAATGTATAGCTAAATATAATTAACTAACAACCAACTAAGTAAATAACTTTTTATGCGGTTTGTGCCAGATAGCAAACAAAAAATGATAAACAAAAAACACAAAAAGCTATCTTGCTATCTCTGCCCGTTTTCGAGATAGGGCGTTTTGTATTTTGGTTATGGGGTAAAAATGTAGCTTAATGATTTAGAATAAAAAGGTAATGAAACAACGGTCGATTTCCACAAATATGGTATCTTTGAAATACTTAGGAATTCGGCTTTCATTTAATTAATTAAACCAATAGTGTGCGATGGGAAACACAGAAATAAAGGGGTTTATTTGTAAAAAAAATTATGAAAAAAAACAATTACATATTTGCCACATATTTCACTGTAACTCAAAAAGTATATCGTTAAGGTCCTTTGTTCTGAACTTTTTTAGCATCCTCAAAAGTTACCTGAAAATTTCTTGGAACACGTGAAGTCTCCAGCTGGCTTGGTTTTTTGATATTTGCCATTCAAAAATAGGTATCAACACTTTATTTCAACGATTTTTCCCCCTTTTTTCACTCTAATTCAAAAAGTAGATCGTTAAGGTCCTTTTTTCTGAACTTGTTTAACATATCTTAAAGCTGCTTAAAAAATTCGTGGAACCCTCCAAGACTCCAGCTGCCTTGTTTTTTTTTTGATATTTACGATTCAAAAATTTTGAAGCACTAAAAACAGTAAAAACAGATCAGTGAGTTGCACTTATTTTTGAATCGTAAATAACAAAAAAAAACAAGGCAGCTGGAGTCTTGGAGTGTTTCACGATTCTTTTAAGCAGCTTTTGGAGACGTTAAACAAATTCAGAAAAAATTTAAAACAATGATTGAAAAATAACTTTTTGAAATCAAGTTTTTTTAGTTTTCCGCATTGTTAATTTTTTCTACCCCATCTGAAACTAGACCTTTCAACGAAAGAAAAAACCCTTAGATTTTTTGAAAAAAATGTTTTTAGAACATGGGCATTTTCGGCTGAAAATGAGGTCTCTTTTTAGGTTTAAATTCAAAGTAAAACGTAAAAATAAATATTTTGTGTCAAAAATATTACAGCATGTTTGGGACCTAAAATGGTACGTTTCCACAAAATTTCGTGAAAAAAATTTGTTTTAAGGGAGATAAAAATCAAAAACAAAAACAGTAGTTTTTTCGAATTTTTCATGGCAATTTGAGGTTATGTGAAGGTGAAGGTTATGTGGTTATGTTTTTCCATAGGAGATCTAGTTCCCTGAAAATCGTGAAAAACCATTTTCACTCCTTAAAGTTACCCCTACTTCTCCCTTGTAACTCAGATCGACTTGAATTTATTTTTGTGGTTGGCTGCGCTATATTTCCTTCACTTTCCAACATTTTTCATGCTGTTAATAATTTTTATCATTTTTGCCTTTTTAAAAGGGATCTTCACTGGCCTATTAAAATTAATAACAATTTTTAATAAAGTACTTAATAAAGTTAAATGAACATCAAGCCCAACTCTTAATAATAATAATAAATTCTTCATAGTTAAGGCAATTCTAGTAATAAGCACGAAGTCACACAACTGATAGTTATTATGCAATATAAATTCTTTCTTTCTACTTCTACTTTACACAACCGACTAGTGACTACTGACTCTTGACTCTATTCCTACTGTCCTTATTAATTCTTAAATAGCCTTACTACACAGTAATTGCGGTAGGATGGACCGTAACCATCTCTTGAACATTCTACATAGCAAATTTTCAATTCAAGCAAATTCTAAATAAATTCCAGTTCTGGTCATGTTCTATGAAATGATTACTGTAAATTGATACTATGTTGATATGACAAAAACAATTGACTGATTTTAATTTCTATTCAATTGTTAAATTCCAAATTCTTGTTCATTTATTGATTTAAGTTGAAATATCATCCAACATACGGCCAATCTGACTGTACTTCAGCCCCTGAAGGACATTCTGCCTCTTCCTCCACATCTTCGTTATCCTCTGAAATATTAAGTTCATCGTCTGCTTCGCTCCAACGTTTCATTTTGTCTGCCCTTGTAGTAGTGGTTTTAGGACCTTCGCCATTGCCAACTTTTTCGACTGTGTATCGATCAAATCCTTTTACACCTGTGATTTTATGAGGTCCTAAAATCTTTGGTTTGATCTTTAGACCGGTAGCAAATTGGGTTCTTTCAAGGGCTATTAAGTCATTAACTGCGTATTGTGTAGCCCTTTTTCGTCTTTTGTTAAAATGTCGTTGACTCTCTTCTTGAATTTTCCCAATGTTTTGTTTTGCTTTTGCTCTTAGCTCCTCACGTTCCTCGCAGTAAGCGTTGGCATATTCGCGTTCGCTTATTTCTATAAGTTGAACGTCATTCGCTGTCTTCATCGAAGTTGCTGGCATGGTGACATCTGTATTGCTCTTTGGAAGGTACTATTGAGAATTCTTTGTAACGTTTTCACGTGCGAATTCCACTTCTATGCATTTTCTAGTGATAATTTAGTGAGTGCGGTTACAACTGTAGCATGTAGCCTTTCCATCTGACCGTTTCCTCTGGGTGTACCGACTGTAATGAAATAAAGTTTAATTTGATGATTTCTGCAATACTCGCGAAATATGTTGGATTGAAAAGCTCCTCCTCGATCAGTAATAATCTTTGATGGGTATCCGAAAGTCTCTGAATCTATTTCGTACTTCTGCGTCACTACCTCTGCTCCAAGTGTCTTCGTGGGAAAAACCAACAAAACTTGGTAAACCCGTCTATTATCTACTGCTAAGATGTAGCTATAGCCCTTTTTTGTCATCGTTAGAGGACCGAGATGATCAAAATGTAGAGTCTCCAGCGGTCTATCATCTTTGGGAATTGGATTTAGCAACCCTTTTGCATTGCCTGTCTTCCTCTCGGATAAAATACATCGTACACAGCTAGCCATGGACTCGTCAATTCTTTTCTTTAGATCTGGAATGAAAAACTCTTTTTGGATGTTAGCTGACATCTTTTTGTGATGAAAATCTTCCTGTTCGTGTACATGTTTGACAATTGCATTTTTCATCTTATCTGGAACGACATAAAGTAAATTATCTTCAACTCTTTTACATAAAATACCATGATGTAAAACATAATCATTATAAGGGCCCTGTTTCAGCAACTTCTCAATAGCTTTTAATCTTTCATCCTTTTGCTGCATACCTCGAATTTTACTAAGAAAGTCACCTTCATTTAATACACAAATTGAAACTGGGAGTGCATCCACGTGAGACATCTTAGAACCAGATCGGTGTTCTACTTCGTAATCGTAATCTTCTAGAAGAAGAGCCCAACGTGCTACTCTGGTGACTAAGTCGCGTTTCTTTAAGGTCATCTCGAAAGCTTTGCAATCCGTCACTAGTTTAAAATGTCCCATTAAGTAAATACGAAATTTCTTTACGGCTTCCACGATGGCGAGAAGTTCAAGCTCGTAACTACTGTATTGCTGCTCCGCTTTCGACGTCTTTATGCTGAAATAATACACCGGATGCAATGAGTTATCTTCATCATCACGTTGAAAAAGAATTGCACCATAGCCATATTTGCAGGCATCAATATGGAGTTCTGTATGGGCACCATACTTGAAGATCTTTAGCGTTGGTTTAGTTGTTAAGGCTGCTTTCAAACTGTTAAAAGAATTAATTTTTTCAACTTCGAATATAAATTTTACATCTTCTTTTAAGAGATCACTAAGAGGCTTAGCGTTTAACGAATAATTTAATATAAATTTACGGAAGTATCCAGTTAGCCCAAGGAAACTTTGCACCTGCTTGGCGTTGGATGGTTGTGGAAAATTGACAACTGCTTTCGTTTTAGATGGGGATGGTTTCAACAATCCTTGTTTGATAACGTAGTCGAGATACTCAATTTCTTCTTTTAGAATCTGGCACTTCTGTCTGGATACGCCCTCTTGAATTGTTGCTGCTGGAATCACTATATCATCAATGTAAACTGTAACGATGCCTTGGTTAATGAGATCTTTTAAAACATAATTGATAAATTTTTGAAAGATACTCGGCGAGTTGCAAAGCCCAAAAGGAACTCGTAGAAACTCGAACTGTCCTTGTTGAGTTACAAAAGAAGTATACTTTCTACTGGTTTTTTCGACAGCTACATGGAAAAATCGTAATAGAACTGGTCGCAATGGAGTAGGCTTCTTGATTGAAAGGCAAATGGCAAATGCAGTAATAGGTTTCACACCAGTCAATGAACGAATAATGCACTATAAGACTGAAAGGAAAATTCAATAACATAACGCTGATATCAGCGTATGCTCCTACGGAAGACTCAGAGGAAATTATAAAGGATATATTCTATAATGATATGGAAGAAATGTGCGACGAAATAAGTACGCATGACACTGAGCTTATATTAGGCGATTTTAATGCCAAAATTGGCAAGGAAGAATTTATCATGCAAGTAGCTGGGAAGAACTCATTGCACCAAGAAACATCCGAAAATGGAAAAAGACTAGGCCAACTTGCAGAGCCCTCAAATATGTATATAGCAAGTTCGCATTTTCCCCATAAAAATATACATAAAAGCACCTGGAAAATTCCATGATACGACACTGCAAATCAAATAGATCATGTACTAATATCAAAACGATGGTTATCATCTATATTGGATATGAGAACTTGTCGTGGTGCCAATTGCGATAGTGATCACTATCTTTTAAAAATAAAAATGAGACAAAAAATATCTATAATGGGAAAGCAAAGAGGAATGAAAAAGAAGAAATGGAATATAGATAAACTAACAGAACATGAGGACATATTAAGGGAGTATAACATGAAAATAGACCAACAACTACAACAGACACCACAAAATGGAACAATAGATGCAAACTGGCAAGCAATTGAAACAGCTGTAAACTCAGCAGCAGAAGAAACATTTGGACTCGCCCAATATAGAAGAAATTAACACTGGTTTGACACGGAATGCATGAATGCTATTAGAATAAAAAACTTGGCTAGGATGAAAATGCTACAAAGAAATACGCGGAGAAATAAAGAAGATTACATCACAAAAAGAGGAGAAACCAATAGGATATGCAGACAAAAGAAACGCACTTATCTAAAAACTGTGGTAGAAGCAAAAAACCAAAAATATGTGGATAAAGATATTAGAAGATTTTACCATAGTGTTAGTATGCAAAAGAAAGGATTCCAGCCCAAATTAGCCAATTGTAAAGATGAGAATGGAGAGTTATTAGAAGATGTAATAATTAAAAGATGGAGGCAATACTTGGAGAAGCCTTTAAATGTTAACGAAACAGAAACCATGCACCCATGCACGAGACCGAAGATGAATTAAACGTAGGCAACTGTGAACCACCAACATTCGATGAAATAAAGAGTGCCAAAAACAATAAGGCGCCCGGTAAAGATAACATACCTTCCGAATTAATAAAGATAGGTGGCGAATCATTCATCCGGAAGTTACATAATTTATGATATGGACCGAAGAGAAAATTCCGGAGAAATGGAACACAGGATTAGTACAACCTATTCATAAAAAGGGAGATAAAATGGTCTGCGAAAATTATAGAGGTATAATGCTATTAAATACAGCATACAAAATATTGTCTAACGTAATATATGAGAGAGTTAAAAGTAACGCCGAAACAATAATTGGTGAATACCAATGCGGGTTTAGAGTAAACAGATCAACTATTGACCAGATCTTCATGTTACGACAAAACATGGAAAAATGTGCTGAATATAACATGTATCTACATATTCTACTCATTGATTTTAAACAAGCATTTGACAGTGTCAATAGGGAGAGTATGCACCAAGTGCTGAGGTAATTAGGACTATCAGCAACACTAATCAGAGTCATCATGGTGACACTAAAAGAGACTCAAGGCAAAGTAATAGTCCAGAATAAGATATCAAGGTCATTCCCCATACGAACAGGTGTCAAACAAGGAGATGTATTGTCCATGGTAGTATTCAACTGAATGCTACACTACGCAATAAAAGATGTTCACACCAGCGTCAACATGTTCGTCAAGTCATACCAAATGTTTGCAGATGCACAAGATGTTGCAATAGTAGCCAGAAATTATAAAAGTATGGTAGAAGCATTTGTTAAAGTAGAGGAAAATGCAAGAACAATAGGACTAAAAGTAAACCAGGACAAAAGCAAGTTTATAAGAATGACGAGATCAGATGCGAGAAGATCACCTCAAAATGTAACTATTGCAGAATATAACTTTGAATGGAAAGAATACAAGCTGCTAATAGATGTTCCTAC
Organism: Thereva nobilitata; assembly: GCA_963855945.1. NCBI lineage: Eukaryota > Metazoa > Arthropoda > Insecta > Diptera > Therevidae > Thereva > Thereva nobilitata. The sequence goes on from OY979694.1 coordinate 111,668,238, forward strand.
GCGCATTCTAAGCTTTTTAAATCAAGACTAATATCAAGAAACTGCAAACTGACTATGTATAAGATTCTCATCAGGTTTTGTTATTTATCAGTTCTAATTACATCGACTTTTATTGTTTCATAAATACCTTGGTTTAACACGATTTCAGCAAAGAAATATCCAACGGTAATTATATCCCCTCCAAAACCTGATATCGACTGTGGTGTACTAAAAAATGATTTTGGATTGATATATTTTAAATGGTGCATTTGCATAAGGCATATCTCGCTTCCGGTATCAACAAGTGCTTCCACTGAATAGTTGTTTACTTTAATTTTAATGTACATACTGCTTTTATCTATAGGATGTGCCTCTTTTATGGTGGATGTTCCATCACCTGGACATGAATTTGCTTTATGTCCGAACCTATTGCACTTGAAGCACTTTGGAACTTTGTCCTTTTCAGGGCACGCAAGCCACGCGTGTTCTGATGATCCACAGTTGTAGCAGTGTTTTCTCAATGGTTTACTGTTGGTGAACTTTTGTGTACTCACTGTCTTTTTATTTACACCGTTAGTAGTTAAATTTAATGCTTTTGGAGTATCTTCACAAATTTATTCGTAGATTAGTAATTTTTCTTTTAGATCTGTTATTGTACGTGCATCGTATAGCATCGATTTCTGAAGAGGCGAACCGCGAATACCGTTAATTACGTAAGTAATAATTGAAGCGTCATCAATATTTGCCATTGTCCCGATTTCGATCATGCGGTACAAATATTCTCTATACGATTCTAACTGATTCTTTTTCCGCTCGTTTAGCATTTTACGCATATCTGCCGCGTTTAATCAACGTTGCGACGTAACGCGATCTTGAGTTTCTCATAGCCTTTCGGTCGTATTTCGCACTCAATAAAAAGTTTCGCGGTGCCGGTCAAACAGTTTTTGCAAAATATTAAACACTGCAATTTGTTCCAGTTAAATTTTTCGGCATACTCATCAAACTCTTCGAGCCATTTATTCACACTAACACCATGCTCACCTGAGAATTTCTGTACAAAATTTTCAACATCGGTCATCTTAAATTTCATCACGCTATTGTCTGACGACGAAGCAACTCTCGAAGATTCGAGTCTCGAAAAACTAAAGTCCACCGTTTCGTTACTTCTTTGTGTATTTTTTTTTCTTTTGCTCATTTTCGCGTAAATATATTTTTCTTGATTCTTACACTTGCACTCAGGACCTGGGAGCGGGCGTGCAGAGTGTGCACCGCACGCGGGCGGCACTTTCTGGGGGCGACAAACACAACAATCTCATCATCGAACTCATTTTCATCATTTGCACCCCGGTTCTTTTTATAATGCCATAACAATTCCATGTATTGATTTCCTTAAAAAATAAACCGATAAACCGAGAACGTGTGCAGTTTTAAACCACTTAAGAAGGATCGATCTCCGAAAATATTATAGTATAAGGACAGAGAATGTGAAATTAAATTCCCAAGATAGAAGTCAAATTTATTCTGTAAATAAAAATTGACATTCTAATCACAAAATTTTAAAGCATTCGTTGCCTAGTTATGGAGAATTATCCATTTTTATGTGCAATAAATTCCCACGTTTAATATCATTTTTACTCGACCTTTACTTGAATTTTGAATATTAATTACTCGAATGCAAGACGTCCAATGTTTTTTAAAAAAATTAATTGAATGTATGAGATATCAATAAATAACGTATTCAAATTTCAGATTTTTAATTTGGAATATGCTCCTTCAATCGATCTTCCTTAAGATAAAGCCGGCTCTACACGATGCTATGAACACCCTCCAACGTTGGACGCTTGATGGTAGGACGCATCTTGTGGCAGATGCTCGCACTACGAGTGTCCAATGTCAAGGGTCCAACGCAACGTTCGTATTTGGACACGTTCGGACTGTGATGGGTATCACTCCAACGTTGGAAGCCAACATTCGAATCAAACGTTCACCGCATCGTGTAGAGTAAGCCGGCTCTACACGATGTTGTGAATGTTTGAGAAGGGAACAAGCTCAGTCAATTAAAAATTCAAAATCCGTCTTCGTACATAATTAAACGGTTTTCCACCATTACCGCTATAAGCTGCAATTGCTTGAATCACAAGCAACAACGGGAATCTAATATAATAGGAATTCACAAAATGTTATAATTCAAAGTCCAAACTGTTGTGGTTAATTCAATTTTTATCAATTCAAAATTCAAGCTCCGTCTTTGTACAAAATTAAACGGCTTTCCATCATTACATTTTTCTTTCTTCTGTTTAATTTTTATTCTTATTTTTTTTTCCAATTTCTCTTAGGCTATTTTTGAACTCTAATTTTATTTTTTTTTCTTATTGCTTTTTATTTTATTTATACATATATATATTTTGTTTTTTGTTTTTTTTTTCTTTTTATTGTAATGTTGGAATATTGTTGCATGTTTTTAGCTTTTCTGCTTTCAACCGTGCTACGTCCTGAACACACTTTGTTACCCCCTTTCAGTGACTTCGGTTAAGGAATTACTTACCTTTATGAACAAAATTAGAACCCTGCTCAAGATTTTCCAAAGTAGGGCTCAAGGTTTGAATTTTTGCCACATTAACGCACGAAGCTTGCGTAATAAAATCGCTGAATTGCAAGAAATTTTCCGCGGGTCCGATATTCACGTCATTCTGGTGTCGGAGGCCTCACTACGCGAGCATGTCCCCTCAAAACTCGTGTCATTAGATGGTTACAATCTGTTCAGAAACGACCGGAAAAATCGTTCTGGCGGTGGAGTAGCGGTTTATGTTAAGAATAACCTAAGGTCTCTCAAAATTAAGGAATCTGCAACTAATGCTTTGGAGTTTCTTAGCATTGAAGTTAGCTGTGGTTTTAGCAAATGTCTCGCCACTGTAGTTTACTGCCCTCCACGAATTTTCTCGCTAACTGAAGCTAGCGAATTGGAAGCCTGGATGTCCGAAGCCACCCATAACTTTGAGAATATCGTAATTGGAGGAGATTTTAATGTGAACATTTTATCCAATAATGTACTCTCTAAAAACTTCCTCAATTTCTTCAAAACGCTCGACTTGAAACCAGTTAACCAACTTCCGACGTATCACACAAACACCAATAATCCATCGTTGCTGGATATCTTTTTTGTGTCGAACGTAGAAAATGTTTTGTTTCAAAATCAGATTAGCCCTCCTAGTTATCTAGATCACGACATCCTGTATCTTTCCTTAAAATTCACAGTTAGAAACACTCAGCAGAAATTATTTTCCTACCGCGATTACAAGTCCATCGATATCCCAGTGCTACTGCAAGAATGTTCCTTACTAGCTTGGGATCGAATTTACCGCCTACCTGACATAGACGACCAATTAGAGCACTTCTGTTCGCTGTGTCACCATCTGCACGAAACTTTTGCCCCAGTTAAAACAAAACGCATATCCTCTTCTACCCCACCGTGGTTCTCCACTCAAATAAGCCGGCTTATCTCCGAAAGAGAATTTTTGTTCAGTAGATATAAGAAAAACAAAACTGCTGCGAATTTAACAGCCTACAAAAATGTTAGAAACTTAGTAACGTTCACCATCCGTAAAGCGAAGGCGCAGTTCTTTTCGTCTAAGCTTAGCCCTACTTTGCCTGCAAAGAAACTTTGGAGGAACATAAAACAACTTGGCATTCACGGTGGTGAAGATGAAGCCCAGGTCAGCCTTAGCGCTGGTGAATTAAATAATTATTTTATTGCCACAACTAATATATGTGAAGATCCTCAATGCTCAAGGCCATCTGTAAGTGCTACTGATTTATTTAGCTTCCGAAATGTGGCTAACGCGGAAGTCCACAAAGCTTTTTACTCCATCAAATCTGAATCAGTTGGTCCAGACAATCTCCCACCCATCTTTCTTAAGCAAATTTTTCCTGTGATCCTCCCCTATATCACCCACATTTTCAATAGCTGTCTGACAAAGTCACACTTTCCGCTACAGTGGAAAAAAGCAAAAGTTATCGCACTACCTAAACGCAAATCCCCGAAAGGCCCCGCTGATTATCGCCCTATAAGCATATTATGTTTCCTTGGTAAAGTGCTGGAAAAACTAATGTCTTGGCAAATTGAAGGGCACTGTGAAACATTGTCTCTGCTGTCGCATGCACAGTCTGGTTTTCGCAAAAGAAGTAGTTGTGAAACTGCACTGCTGAAGGTGACCACCGACCTGCGGATGGCTCTCGATTCTGATGACATTGCCTTTCTTGTGCTTCTGGACTTCAGTAAAGCTTTTGACAGTGTTAGCCATAAGGTTCTTGAAATTAAGCTAATAGATCACATGAGATTCTCATCTTCTGCTGCGTCCCTAATTCGGGATTACTTACATAATCGATCTCAAAAAGTTTGGCTGCAAAATTCAATTTCGGATCCTTTACCAATCACGCGCGGTGTTCCGCAAGGCTCTATATTAGGACCCTTGCTTTTCTGTATGTACATAAATGACCTCAGCAGCATCGTGACGAATTGTAAACTGCACATGTATGCAGATGACGTCCAAATTTATTTAAATAGCCCCATTGGATTAGTAGAGAACTGTGTACATTACATTAATGCCGATCTAGAGCGTATCTATCAATGGTCTTTATCCAACCACCTACTGCTAAATGCCTCTAAATCCTGTTGCATTCCAATGTATAGGAGCCAATTAGACACTTCCTTCCTTCCACCTATCATTCTCATGAACGCGCGCTTACCTTACCAACTTCGAGTTAAGAATCTTGGTGTCCACCTGAACTCACAATTAACTTGCTGTGATCAAGTTTCTCATACCCTATCTAAAGTATATGGTAATTTGCGACGCCTGTGGCTGTACGCCTCCATTCTGCCCACAGGCACTCGTACAAAGTTAATTAAAACTCTAATCCTACCGCACTTCACTTACGCTAGCCTTATCTTTCCCTCCCTTGATGCGTCATGCCGTGATAAACTCAATGTAGCCTTCAATGATTGTACAAGGTTTGTTTATAATCTTCGCCGATCCGACCATATCAGCCGCTATCGTTCTTCCGTTCTAAGGTGCACCCTTGAAGTGTACTTATCAGTCAAGGCAATGACATTCATTTACAAACTCCTACACTCCGATCGACCATCATATCTACATGAGCATCTACAACTCGGCCGTACGACTAGAAGAATACTATTTATTATACCTAGATTCTCTTATTTAGTTGGGCAGAGATCTTTTTTTGTTCATTCTATTCTGTTATGGAACAGTTTACCTGCCGATATACAGAATGCGGGGTCATTAAGTGTGTTCAGGAAACGTATCTTCAGTTACTTGTCCAATCAATAATATTCCCTCAACTCAACTTTTAGCTTTTTTCTTAGCATATTCTGTTTTGTCTTCTCCCAACATTTATTTATTAAATATATTTTTTCATTATTCTTTTCTATTAAATTGCCATACTATAATTTTAAGTACATGCGTTATTAGCGTGATAAGATTATAAATCTTGATGTACTAGTTCTAAAATAAATAAATGAAATGAAATGAAAAAATTACCGTTACGAACTGCAATTTCTGCAATCACATGCTTAAACAACGGAGCACTGATATTGTAGTATCTTAATTCTAACAAAAACTATATTTCACTTTCATAAAATAATATGTACCGATATTCCCAAAATGTAATTCCGAATTCAAAGTGTTGTGGTTAAATTTTCATAAAAACACGCACTTTACATACGTATGCATTAAGCCTCTTTATAATTATTGCGACAGTCACTTCTAATAAATTTTCACTTTTTCTTTATTTACTTTAAATTGATTAATAAACCTTGGGAGAGAATCCCGGTTGAGCCCCCACAATGTTGGTTTAAAAAAATAAAAACACGATATCTTTTAAGGTTAATAACAATTTTTAATAAAGTAATAAATTTAAATGGAAATCAAGCTTCTTAATTTTTGATACTACTGAAAATAATAAATTCTTCATAGTTAAGGCTTCTAGTAATAAGCACAAAGTCACACAACTGATCAGGGCTGGCGGATCGTGTTGAATCCGGGTGGGTAGTTAGACAAACACCACCCCCCGAAAATGTTATTTGGTATTTTACCTAAAAAAAGGTAGGCCCCTTCATTGTGAGCACGAAGATGAGCCGACGGTAAACAGAACAACATGAGGAGTTCGCAGGCATCCATCCTGCACGCTCTTCTGTGGATCCATCATAATGTCTGCCGTGCAAAGGACAAATGACCTATATGCATTATAGGTCAAAATGGCTTTGTATTCATTTTTTGATGTAAAATATTCATATTTATCCATAAAAAAAATTTCAGACTGATTGTACTTTTTAATTAAAAGTTATCACTTTGAACAGTTCCTTTATTTGTTTGGGTTTCATGTATTTTAAAAACTTTGAACGCGTTTTTCTCGAAACGAGCTTTTGCAGATAGGTATTTTTCCCTTTGCACGGCAGATGTATAATACGGCTCCCAAATTTGATCGAATTGTGGGCGAACGAAGTGATCTCGGAGATTAAAGCGTGGCCTTAAAGCGCTGATCTGACGCTTGCTGAGCACAAAATTGAAGTTGTTCTGATCAGCAAACGGAAAAATCATGTGTCCATAAGGATCAAAGTATGGGAACAGGAGCGCGTTCCTACTATGGTTAACCATGGTTAACTATGGTAAACTTTTGCCGTTCAAAAACTCCGTGGTTAACTACAACATAACCACGAGCATAACTTTTTGGCGTTCAAAGACTCCCCTGGTTAACCATGGTGTAGTTAAATTTTAACCCTGCTCGGCGGTATGGTTAGCGATAGTTAAGAAGAAGAATAAAAACAACTCTCTGAGAGTTGTTTTAATTTTAATCACATGAACAAACAGGGGCGGATCCACAGGGGGGGCGATTGGGGCGATCGCCCCCCCTAAAATAAAAAAAATAAAAGTTTTTTTATGAGAAATATACCTAGTGGTAAAATTTTGTAATTCACGAACATGCATAAAAATGGTTTTTCAAAACATTATAGATAAATGTGCATTTACAGCCTCAACCTCTTTTTCATTTCACTCGGATTTCATTTTATTTCTTAGACATATCCCGAAGTAGAAACATTCAAACAGTGTACTTTTAAATAAATATTCACAAGTTCATGGACATATAAGCATTACACATAATAAATATCCTTAAAATTTTTTATTTCTCAGATCGCCCCCCCTAAAAACTTTTCTAGATCCGCCCTTGTGAACAAATCAAAGTGGGATTTGTGGGATTATTACAAATAATCTATATATGTAAAAATGAATGCCGTGCGTTAGTGCCGCAAAAACTCGAAAATGGCTCGATCGATTTCAATAATTTTTTTTGTTTTGATCGGCTCAATACAGGGGTGGTTTTAGAAAAAAGACATTAGGATAAACCAAAAGGTACAGCTGAAAAGCCTAAAAAATGATTATTTTGGGATTTTGCACTTCACATCAGTTTCAATAGATTCATGGCCTACCTATTGTTTTACAGCTGCGTAAATGTGAAATTGTCATTAAATTGAATCGGTGTCATTTCTCAAAAACCCCAATTTAATGACAATTTCATATTTCCGCAGCTGTCAAACAATAGGTAGGCCATGAAGCTATTGAAACTGATCTGCAGTGAAAATTCACAAAATGACCAATATTTTAGATTTTTCAGTTGTTACTTTGGGTTTTTCCTAATTCATATTCTCCATCAAATGACCGATTCAATTCATCATTGTTAGTACATTAAACATCGTTTTGTCTTTAAAAAAACTACCTTAGATATAGGAACAGATTTGGACTTAGTTTGAGAATTTTAATATTGTGAAGCTCTGAAGGATAGTTCCACAGCACGGTATACAGAAAGAAGGCAATGTAAAAGAGACTGGCAGCTTCGAATATCGTAGAAAAAGGTGATGTCACCCGGCAACTTAATGCAGAAAACAACAACAACATTTCGATTTTATATGGGAAGAGTTTCCGAGTGATGTCGCACTAAAACGATATTCAGTCTTTTACATTGCCTTCTTTCTGTATACCGTGGTTCGATAGATTTCAGTGACTCTGAAAACAATTCCGTGTTATTTTACATTGCTCAAGGCACAAACAGATTGGCGCGGCGGCGGTGGCGGAATCCTTTCGCCTCTCTGGGTGATTCCGCCACCGCCGTCGCTCCAATATGTTAAGGTACAAACAGATTGGAGCGGCGACGGTGGAAGTGGCAGTCGACGGAATTTAGATTCCGCTTTAGCTAACAGATTGGAGCGGAGCGGACAAATTTAACGGAATTTAACGGACGACGGAATTGAAATAAACGAATTTGAAATTTTTAATGTAAATATAATTTTATGAATTTATGCTGTAGTTTTTTAATTATTTGTTTTGTAAAAACACATGATTGTTAATTGCAACTTTGCTGTTACCTGGAATTAAAAATTTAAGTTATTTTCAATATTTTCGTATATTATTTTTTTTCAATAATTTAGTAAAGAAAAATTTACTTGGAATTAAAAAATGGAAGAATTGTTTTAAAAATTTAGCTGCTATATAATATTTAGCCATTTACCGAAGATTACCCGAAATTTAAAAATTAAAGGCTTTGTTTTGAAAGAGGGTGGTTCCATGACCTCTTTTATGATATCTATTAAGCTGCTCTCCAGGGTATTTCCGTGTCGTTGTTTAATGGTATAAGGGGCTGCTTTAAGATTACAATAATTCTTTACCCTATATGAAGCTTTGAATGGGCGTGTAACATTTTTTCACCGAGAAGGAATTTCTCTTGTTAAGAAGAGAAAGAAATGGGCATATGTGTTCATGTTTTCATTCAAGGAAGTTTTGGATGAAAATTATTTCTTTTCTTTTCTGTAAAACCAATTTTTATTAAGTAGTAGTAGACAACCTTAACACCACAACCACCTGGTGTATCATACTATATCAAGCGGGTACAAAAAAATCGAAGGAGTTCCGCAGTATGTCTATAAACGCCCATAAGTGAGTGTTTCATAAAAGGGATAAATATACATATTCATAAATAAATGACGAATTCGCTAGAAATCTGAACTGAAAACAACCTAAAGTAATAAAATATAGCTTGCCACAGTAGATCTAATTGAGAAAAATCAAGAAAAACAAATTATTAAACAAGCACTTTTATTTTAAGACATAGCACAGTACATAATCTATAAGACATATATTCCCCTTCTCTCTTGGATGGTGTTATAACTTTCACAGCCTGAAAGTACAAAAAATGTATACTACATCATTAGAAAGCAATAAAAAATACTTCTCACCTTTCCGGGTTTTCGCCCAAAATATCTAGCATCACTATCTCCAGCTTGAATCCTCAGCATGTTTTATTTCAACTTTTATCTGACAAAAATCTTTAACTACAAAACTTTCCCAGAAATAAATATAATAACTTACTTTGGCTCCTGTTTTTCCTCAGCTATCACAACACAAGCTCTGGTTCCAGAATTTTATATTATTTAATCGCATGTTAAATTCCTCTAGGAAAAATACAAACATTTCAACATTTGGATCATTGTTTTTCACTAATAATTAAAGTTACAAGTTATTAGTATTTATTAGAAAATGAATAACATCACAGAACCTTCAAGTATCTCCAAAAGTTTAAATTAATCAAGTACAATTTAATTCATCTTGAGTTTGCTAAATAAAGACAAGAAATTTTTTTTATTGTTTACTGTTTTGGTTTGATTTTATTATAAAAATTAGTTTTAAATACCTGCAACACAGTCTTTCTAATCCCCCATAATTTAAAAATAACTCCTTTTTGCCATTATATAATAAATTGCATTAATTTATTTAAAATACGAATTAATTTGAAAATAACGGCCACAACACGACACAACCAAATTGTCAAATTGCAGGCAGACAGCAGTTTAAAACAAAAAATGTGTACTAAATGTGTATTAAATCAGTTTTTAATGGTTGGTACCACCTAGCGGCGGCGGCAGAATTCGAAATTGCTCTAATTTCTCCGCGCCGCTAGGCGTCTCCTTGCCATTGTGTTAGCATATATGGTGGCCCGTGTATTTTAAACGTTTTCCCGTCGCCGTCGACTGCCACTTCCACCGTCGCCGCTCCAATCTGTTTGTACCTTTAGTGCTTTCATTGCAATGGCGAAGATAACACGAGCTTACATAGGTCGTCGAAGTCCGTCAAATGCGCGCCGAGCTACTTCACGTGCAAACCGCATTGATGACCAGCGAGCGACGGATAATAAAAATAGTCGTCACCTCATATACAACGTGTTAATTTTACATGTTTTAAAATTAGCGGTTTTAACATAACACATAGGTAATTTTGGTCACACTTAATATGAAAGCATATTGAATCTAATTTCTCAAAATTTTACAGAAATAATTATTGGTTGTAAATCGTTTAGAGGTTGTAAATAGTTATATTTTCAAGATTTGCATTAATTTTACATATTTTAACGTATGGCATCTGTTACATTTAATTCCCACATTAAGAGGAAATAAGAGAGTTTTTCGACATTGCTTTTCCAACTATAAAATATTTGTTTGATTTTTCTATTTTGTTTTATTGCTCTCAAAAATTTTGTTATTGAAGACTTCTAGATTTAAATTCAAAAAAGGTATAGAAAATGGCCCTCGAATTTCGAGTGCTGGGTCCTACTATTTGCATTAATTTTAAATTTTTCAACGTTCATGGTTTTGACAGAATTCACAGGTAATTTTGCTCATACTTCAAATAAATGCATTTTGAATCTAATGTCTCCAACTTTTATAGGAATAGTTGGTTTTTCGTTAATGGTTAAGAAGAGTTTAATACTTCACTATCTGTTTTCTCTAGAGTTCGGATGTGTTTTTGCGTTCTCGGAATGAGTATTACTAATATGAGTTGTTTTAAGTGTGGGAATCAGTTATACCCGGACGGTATGCATTCATGTTTCATGTGTGATCGGAAATTTCATAAACGGTGTGCCGGTATTACCGATAATATTAGCACCGTTCTAAAAAGTAATAAAAATTTGTTTTGGAGTTGTGCTTCTTGTGCGAATTCATTTTCCGGCAACGGAATTGCCTCTATGCTCTGTACGCTTCTTAATGACTTTAAAAATTTGAAAGATGAAGTTCGTAATCTGAAAAAATGTTTTTATGATGCAGCGCCGGCTAGTTGTGAACATCCTTCACCATCTAGCATTCACATTGCTTCAAAGCGGACAAACGTGATTCATAATGCTTCCACCAGCTCGGTGAATTCAGTTACAGTCCCTGAGCCTGTTGAGTGCGTTTTGACAACAATTGCTCCCAAGCCGGCAAAATCAAACACTGGGGGTCATCGACCTGATAAAGGAACATTGCCTCCGTCAAACAATGCATCAGCTGCTGAAGCATCAGAAATTGAAATAGTCAATGCAAAGGATTTATGGACTACCGTTCGTCATAAGAAGAGCCGAAGAGTGAGGAATGTTATTGGGAACGATACTAACGCCATAGATTTTGAAGTCAATGTTGTTAGAAATAATAAATGGTTGCATATTTCCCGATTCTCTGCTGATACTTCTGCTGAATCTGTACAAAAATATGTCGCAAATAAACTTGGACTTGATGTGAACCTTGTGTTGTGTTACCGGTTGGTCAAGAAAGACGTTGAGCTTTCAACGTTAAAATATGTCAACTTTAAAATTGGTCTCCCTGATTATGCAATGGAAAATTCATTAAAACCGGAGAATTGGCCTGAAGGTGTGCATGTGCGTCCATTTAGGAGTCTACAAAAAAACGAGTCGAAGGTGCCTGTGCAGGTGGACAGTTAGGGAAACCTAATTTTTCCTGCTACTACCAAAACATTCGTGGCGTGCGCACCAAAGTTTCCGACATCTACTTGGCTATGTTGAGTTGATTGCGACTATGATATTATCGTCTTAACAGAAACCTGGCTTTCTGCTAGCATCGCTTCGGCTGAATTTTTCGACGAAAGTAAATATACTGTTTACCGTAAGGACAGATGCACTTTATCCACAGGCTTGTCCCGTGGCGGCGGTGTTTTGATTGCGGTAAAGGCCTCATTCCAATCTCGCTGTATTGCTTTGTCTAACGATGGAGGGATCATCGAACAACTAGCTGTAGAATTCTTCACTTTTGGGACAACTAAGATTGATTTCTGCGTCAGTTATATACCTCCTGCCAGTTCACCATTTCTGTACGAAATGCATTCCAACAATATAAAGGAGCTTTTTAGTGCTATTCATCCGGACGACTTTTTATGTTGTTTGGGAGACTTTAATTTGCCAAACATCAAATGGACTTGGTGTGATGATGAATTGTGTCTTATTCCCACGAACATCACCCAGGAATCTGAACGATTGATAATTGATACACTCCTTAGTTGTAGTTTAAATCAAATTAATCACGTTGCTAACTGCTTAAATAGAATTTTAGATTTAATATTTGTAAATGTTGATTTAATTTCTAATGTTAATGAGGTTTTTTATCCTATTACTAAACCTGATTTGCATCATAAACCTGTATTAATTGATATTAGTGTACTTGTATTTGCTAATTTTAATGAAAGTTCTAGTAATCGTTTTGATTTTCGCAGGGGTGATTATGCCAAACTAAATCGTTACTTTTCTTCGGTACATTGGCTCAATGTTCTCGATTTACATTCATGTGACAAAATTGGTTTACTCATCTTTTTTAAGTATTGTTCTGGCTGGTGTTAATATGTTCATACCTTTTAAGAAGAACAAGGTTAATAATCATCCGCCATGGTTTAAACGTGGATTACTAAGATTGAAAAATGCAAAAAATAAAGCACACAAATTGTTTAAAACATCTTCTAATCATATTAATGAATCCAATTTTAGGCGTCTTCAACGCGAATATGACTTTTTACATAAATATTTGTTCAAGCAATACATCTGGGCATGTGAATCTAAAATCAAAAAAAATAGTAAGGCATTTTGGTCTTTTGTTAATAATAAACGTTCGTCTTCAGGGTTTCCTTTGCAAATGATTCTTAATGATGTCTCTTCTTGTAATCTTCAGTGGACATGCGAATTATTTGCGGACCACTTTGAATCTAGCTTTTCGACATGTGCTTCTCAGTTGTTTAACTGTGAATCTGATAATATACAATCGGTAGTTGATCTGGGGTTTTTATCTTTTATAACAGAGGAAATTGAGACTGCTCTGTATTCATTAAACGATGATACCTTTTACGGATATGATATGATTTCTAATTTTCTTTTGAAAAGTTGTTGTGTTTCACTGGCCCCCGCCTTGACGATAATTTTTAATCTCTCTTTAAGTCTCGGGTGCTTTTTAGATCAATGGAAGTTTTCGTTTATTAAGCCCTTACATAAGGCAGGGCCACGCAATTTAATTAAAAATTATAGAGGGATTGCTAAGCTCTTGCCATTGCCGAAATTTTTTGAAAGCTTAGTAAAGGAGAAATTATTTTTCAATATTAAAGAAGCGATCAGTCATCAGCAACATGGCTTTGTAGCAGGTAAATCGTCTTCTTCAAATTTAATTCTCTTTAAAAATTTTGCTATAAACGAAATTGAGAATGGGTCACAAGTGGATGTGGTATATACTGATTTTGTTAAGGCCTTTGATCGCGTTAATCTTTCTCTTCTTAAAATAAAACTTTTATCTTTTGGCATTCATTCATCTCTTTTTAAATGGATTGATTCTTATCTCACCGGTAGGAAACAGCGTGTTAAAATTGAATCGTTTGAGTCTCGATTGATAAGTGTCATCTCTGGTGTACCCCAAGGTAGTCATTTGGGTCCACTTCTCTTTATAATCTTCATTAATGATATTGTCAATGTTTTTAACTTTTCGCAGTGCCTTTTATATGCTGACGACCTTAAAATTTATAAATCAGTTACAAATTATGAAGATTGCCTTCAAATTCAATCTGATCTAGACAGACTTGCTGTGTGGTGTGCTAAGAATAATTTATTCTTAAATCCGAACAAATGTAATAGTTTTTCTTTCCATCACAATAGTAATCCGTTTCGTTTTGACTATGTTGTTGATAATGTCGTGATTGCGCGTCCATCTAATATTAAAGATTTAGGTGTTATTTTTGATACTAAACTTGATTGTTCCCTTCATGTTGATTATATGACATCTAAAGCGTTTAAAATGCTTGGTTTTATAAAGAGAAATGCGACGGATTTTCGTGATTGTTATACTCTAAAAACTCTTTATGTGTCGCTAGTTCGATCTGTTTTAGAATATGCTTCTGTTGTCTGGTGCCCTTATCTTACGATTCAGATTAATCGTATTGAGTCTATTCAAAGAAATTTTACTCGTTATGCATTGCGTAGTTTCCGTTTGAGTCAACCTCCCACTTATCTTACTAGATACCTTCTTCTTGGTCTACAGACGTTTTAATCAAGAAGGAAAGTTTTTTGTATTATGTTTGTTAGGGATGTTTTGTGTTTTGAAATTCGTTCGCCTGAACTTGTTGCCTTATTTAATATCCATATTCCTGGCTCATCTTTCAGATATTATAATTTCTTACGTGTTCCTTTTCACCGAACTTCTTATGGCCAGCATGATCCTATTACTCATTGTTCAGAACTTTTAATAATATTTATAATAATATTGAAATGTATGTCAGTCGAGCTAAATTTAAAAATGCCGTGAAAGTGTTATGCAGTTAAGTTTGGCAAAGTTTATTATAATTTATTAGTTGTTATATATGCAAGTTATAATATTTTTAACTATGTAAAATTCTTTTAGACAAAGTTTATCTTCTACGTAAATCTACAAATCTAGCAATACTCAAATATGTTCAAGTATTGGACGACCTTAAAACAGTTGTCTCCAAATGCTTTGGAAATAATCTTGACAAAAATTACAAAGAATGCATAGGAGCTTTTAAAAGGAGCTACATGGCCTTAGGTGTCAGTATTACACTTATTTCACGCTGAGCGTGACATGCCCAAGTCTGCGAACTCTTTTAGCAAGTGCGTAAAGATAGTGTTAACTACACCAAGCAACAGGTGTAATTCTAGTGGTGGAATTATATCAAGGAATGTATTGTTTTCAAGAATTGTAATTACATAGTGGCAATCATGATGGTGGATGAATGCAATTGAAATATTCATTCGCTAGTTCTTTCATTTTTTAAAACCCTCCAATCCCTGTAATGCCCAACAATCATCGCGTCTCCGTTTTGTTTCGTTCACGGGAAGGGATTGGAAGGGTTTAAAAAAAGTATCCACCACCACCGTGGTCACTATCCTCGAAAACGGGGGAAATATATTTTGGCGCAGATATTACAAAAAAAATTCACTCCTTGTGGGGGGTTGTATTGGCCGGTGGAGGGGTTGGTGGGGGTCGGGAGCGATATCCAGCATCACCCCCGTGCTCAGCACCCTCGAAAACGGGCGGAAAGTGTTCTTTTTACAGGGAAACCCTGTAAAGCGTGTTTATCCCCTCTTGGGGGTGGTTTTTGACCGTTTTCGGGGGTTGCGCAACCCGAAAGAGAAATTCTAACAACGCCATCGTGTTCAGTATCCTCGAAAACCGGGGGGAGTTACTCTTGTTCCGACTCAACATATTTACATGTTTGTCCGACATACCAGTTTTCTAAAAATATCATTTTTCATACGCAAAAATATTCAAAATCGTTTTTTTTTGAGAAGCTATCCGGCTATGATTTTGATTTTTCATTTTTTATTACCTATGGACATTGTAAATTCAAAATCTAAAAGAAATTTATAAGTGTAAGACCATTTCATTTAAATTTGGTTAAGGCGCACTGTGAAGTATGTTTATTCAAATGCGAACTAACGAAATGTGGCTTAAGCACTACGCACACACCGCGCAGGTTGCTTTAGTTTCTACTTTTTGCGCGTTACCACCGCTTAGTGTCAATAGATGTTTGTGTTTTGAGTCGTGTTTTGGTGTTGGTGGGCATATGTTTGGAGTCGTGTGTTGGTGTTGGATGGGATAGCAAATTTGTTGAATTTTATATTTAATGAAAAGCTTTATTTTTCCAAATTGGGGTAATTAAATTAGCACCTAAAACAAAGACAAGTCCCCTAGGAAAGAGAAAATTATATATAAATCATTCAGGTTTTTCAATTTTTTTCTTATCACGTCCACTCGTCACTTTGATTTTTAGGTTGTGTTCAAAGTCGGAACGCGCCGCCGACACCGCAACATTATGTCAGTGAAAAGTCGCCACATACCGCGAAGCCAATTTCCGCACCGCGTTTGCGCCTGTTTCTGTCAGTAGCTTTAGCGCACTTCGCGCGTGTTGCATACAGGACCGTGCCCTATGATGCGGCGTGTCTGATGGCGAAGATGATCCCCAGAGACATACTGACGGGAGAAGACGGGTCTCTATGATCTAGAATATGTTAGAGGGAGCTAAATACAGTGCGGCGGCAGATAACGCACTGTGGGTTCGTAACGAAGGGGCAAAGTAAGTGGGACCAATCTTTTAGGGGTGGTGGTTCCACAGACTTATTCCAAACATGGAGAGATGGGTTACGTGCAAGCGTGGGAAAATCAGTTACGACCTCAAGCAGCTCTTGAGGAAATACCTCCATCGTTTCGAGCACCGACTCAGCGACCAGGAGTATTAGTAGCTAGGTAAAAACTGATCAATCGCCGCCGCGCTATGCTAAAAAAGCCAGTCACGCGGGAAGAGTGAAAGACAGGAGGTATTTTGTGGGTTCGAGTCCCACATAACAGGCAGACAAAGATCATGTCACAAGCTCGGTTATTTTCAAATTTCGGGTGGGTATTTTACCCACCCGGAATTTTCCGCGTGGGTACTGCTACCCACCATACCCATATTATCCGCCGGCTATGCAACTGATAGTTATTACGCAATATAAATTCTTTCTTTCTACTTCCACTTTACACAACCGGCTACTGACTCTTGACTCTATTCCTACTGTCCTTATTAATTCTTAAATAGCCTTACTACACAGTAATTGCGGTGAGATGTACCGTAATCATCTCTCGAACATTCTACATAGCAAATTTTCAATTCAAGCAAATTCTAAATAAATTCCAGTTCTGGTAATATTCTATGAAATGATTACTGTAAATTGATACAATGTTAATATGACAAAAACAATTCACTGATTTTAATTTCTATTCAATTATTAAATTCTAAATTCTTGTTGATTTATTGATTTAAGTTGAAATCTCATCCAACATACATACTAGCTGACCCGACAGACCTTGCCCTGCCCAAATTTCAATAAATTTGTTTGTGATCGTTTTGTGAATTTGTCAAAAGGTATTAGAAATGCGTAAGCAAAGTAAATATTAGAAAAAAACGTTTTTCTGTGTGATCATCTACTATATATGTATATATAAAAATGAATGCCATGCGTTAGTCTCGCAAAAACTCGAAAATGGCTCGACCGATTTCAATAATTTTTATTTTGTTTTGTTCGCCTCAATACAGGGGTGGTTTTAGAAAAAAACCAATTCAAAAAACCAAAAGGAACAGCTGCAAAACCAAAAAAAAGGTATTTTTGGGATATCTCACTTGAGATTAGTTTCATTAGCTTCATGGCCTACCTATTACTTACTTAATTGCTCCTTTAATCCCTCATGGGACATAGGTCGGAAACAGTTGCCCTCCAGGGGACTCTGTTTTGCGCGACAGCTCTCAGCTCTGACCAGGATCTCCCAGTTGTTGCGGCCTCTGCTAATAGGGTACTCCTCCACGTTGTCGTATGTCTTCCGACTCGTCGGGATCCTTGCGGATTCCAATCAAGGGCCTGTTGGCCTACCTATTGTGTGCTATTAATTCCGTAAATTTTAAATTTTCATTAAATTGAATCTGTCATTCTCAAAAAATCAAAACCTCAAAAAGTAGAATTTTTCAATTTAAACATAAACGAAAAAATTTAATTAAAGAACGATTTGGGAAACAACATGCCACTATATTCAATTCAGGAATCAGGAACCACCAATGTGTGATTTAAACAAAAAATAATTTCAAAAACTTTCTTTTTCCGGAATCCAAAACAAAAAAGCGATATATGTACAAAAAAATAATTTTTAAAGAATAACCAACCAAAAGTGGGATTTAACAAAAAGGAGTTATCAAGAAGACAATTTTTCAGAAAACGCAATGTGCAATTTTCAAAAAAAATGTTCTACAAAATTTCAGTTTTTTCAGTTTTTAAGAATAAAAAAAACCAGACGATTATTAAAACAAATACTTTTAAAGAAATCAAAAAACGAGTATTAAAGAATTTTTTTATTATTAAACTCTAACCATTAATGAAAGGCCAACTACTCCTATAAAAGTTGGAGACATTAGATTCAAAATGTATTTATTTGAAGTATGACCAAAATTACATGTGGATTCGGTTGAAACCAAGAACATTAATACATACAAAATTAATGCAAATAGCAGGAATTTTAAAGAATTTTCTTATTATCCATATTCCATTAAATTGAAAATTTTTCAGGAATCCTAAAAGCAATGTGAGATTTTCAAAAAAAAAGTTCTACAGATTTTCATTTTCCAGGAATTAACAAAATAGTGCGATTAACAAAAAAAAGTGTTTTTAAAGAAATCAAAAAAAAAACAGTAACAATTTGTTTTTATGATCCAGGAATAATAATTGCAATAACATTAAATCTGTCATTTCTCCAAAACCATTTCATTGGAATCCCTTTTCTATCTGAATCAAAATGAAAACTCAATATGTAGAAGGCGCACATGATTACGCGGTATTATTTAACGAGCAAGGAATGTGTTGACTTATGTGGTACTAACCCAGAGTACGCATCTACCTTTAAGGAAGCGTTTCGAACGAAAAAAGGATGTTATATGAATAGACTTATGTGGTTTTTGAAATGACCGATTCAATTATCATTAATTGTTATTACATGAAACATTGTTTTCTCTTAAAAAAATACCTTACACATAGGAATAAATTTGGACTTAGTTTGAGAATTTCAATATTATAAAACTTTGAAGGATGGTTCGGCAGACTTCAGTGACTGTGAAAATAATTCCGTGTTATTTTATCCGTGTTATTTTAAGGCAATTTTGGCAATAGTTCAAATAAATGTATTTTGAATAATTGGTTTCTCGTTAATGGTTAAGAAGAGTTGAATTTTGAAGGTTTGGATTGATTTTAAATGTTTAAACGTTGGGTGCAGCGGGTCCCAGCTATCCAAAATTCAGAAAATAAGCGGTTCCTTGGGACACTTCATCTGTGTATGAAAATTCATATCTCGAAAAATGCCATCTCAATGGATGGATTTTATTACCTCGATCAAAAAGTCAGATCCCTAATAGTTTCACATTTTGTTATTTGGAATCAAAAATACCAAAAAATAATAAATAAATATATTGGCTTATGGGAGCAGCAAAGGCGCGCCGGGTCCCAACTACTACCTATATATATATGAAAGTGAAAGATTCTCTGTCTGTAAATGTTTAATAGACTCCGAAACCGTTCATCCGATTGGCCGGAATTTTTCAATATAGGGGTTTTCGGGTACGGCAGGTGTTCCTACTTGGTCTATTTTTCTCTATCTCGAACACTTCGGGTAGCAGTAGTGTACCGATATCCGTAAAATTCGAACTTTTGTATGGGAGGCACTCTTCGAAGCACTGCTAAAGAGCTCAGAGCAGAGCTGGACTGGCCTACCACGCTACCGGGAGTTTCCCGGGGGCCGCACACTGTATTAAAATGTAAATCTAGCGGAACTTAATTAAAAATTAAATGTGCTCATATCTAAGTGAAACCATATTTACATTGTAGCTTTGCATATATATATTTATTAGTTAAACGAATAAACACGTTGGCAATACAGATTGTCATAGGGGAAGCCCCTAAAAGTGGCAAGCGCGCATTGCATTGCTTCGTAATCACCAATTAGATTTCGAATGTAAAATATTCTTTTGCTGTGTTGTTTAAAGCCCTAAGTTGAAAATTTATTTGATTGTTGTTTGTTTTGTCCTTGAGCAATCGAGAAATGTATGTTTGAACAATTATTCACTTAATTATTTGTAGAGAATTCGCTTTTTACTGGTCCGTTATTCAGATTCTTGAATTCAGGCTGAGTTTTAAAAATGTATCCGCATGTATCCACCTTATTTTTACTTCTAAACTCTTTTATGGGTAATACTCCTTAGAATACAGTTGTCATCTCTTGCCCATATTTGCCCCCGATTTCCTTTAGATATAAGCACATTTATGCTTTAATTAAGTTCCGCTGGATTTAACTTTTAATACACTGTGGGCCGTGATGAATGTTAAATCAAAAATATTTCCTATAAATAATTTTTTTTTGAAAATGTTTCCTATAAATTATTTTTTTTTGAAAAAAAAAATTTTTCCACAAAAAATAAAAAAATTTCAAATTTCAAGCGTATCACAATTCCTTTAAAGAACACATATCTCACGGTCTCCTACGAAATTGCCAATTAGTTTGTTGAAGACTGTTATTTAATAAGGATTGTGTGGAATTTAAAAAAAATCTAAAAAATTCAAAATGTAACTAAACGACGAAGAGGTTGGGGGAAACAAAAAATTAAAAAACAAGAACTTTAAATGCGTAGTATAAAAATTTTCCGGACATTATTCATAGGAAATGTTCCAAGCTTTCTAATTTTGGAAAAAGGTAGGTATATGTTAACTAGGTAATTTTTGGAGAAAAAAATAGCGAAAGTTGGAATTGTAGTTAAAAAACCAAAATTTTGATTATGACGACTCATAACTCTGGAAGTTGGTAGGGTTGGTAGTACCAAAACTGGTGCTTAAGTAATCCTGAGAGAAGCTAGTTCAAATAAAAATAAAGGACTCGTCAGACTTGACCGAAAAGGCCAATTTCAGTGAAGTTGGAAAAGGGTAACGTAATTTTTGCACGGGCTTTAAAGAATGCTAGGATTTCGTTGACAAGTGATGTTTTATGGGGAAGCTATCGGAAGCTGAATCCAGAAAAGTTAATTCCAGTTAGAACCGGTTTCATTCAATCGAGTAGATGGTGCTTGTGGCTCTTGGCCGAAGTCTTTTCAAAAAAGGGCTTGACCGAATGCTATGAAATTTTTTCCAAAGCATGTTTTCGTTAATGTGCTTCGATCGGCATCCCAACGAAGCGAATATCATTTTTGGTGTGCGCGATGTGCGGGTACAAAAATCACGTACGTCGTTTAAACAAAAAAACGGCTCAACCGAATTTTATGAAAATCATTTTAGATCATGCTTTAGTTAATACGCTTCGATCGGCACCTCAACCAAGACGATATCTTTTTTGGTTCGCCCAATATCGTGCAGGAAAAATTACTACGGAGGTACGCACAAACACACCTACACATACACACATAGTTCTTCTCATAATTATGCTTAAAGAAAAACTTTTGAAAGCAAAAAAGAACTTTACTTGATTGTTAAAACAAAATGTATTGAAATGGGCCGAAATTTTTGAATTTCCCGGTCCTAAATTCATTCTCAGTCCAGCCCTGGCTCAGAGCCATTTTATTTTAGTTTTTTTTTCCGAAAAAAATACGATTCCCAAAGTTTCAGATCGGTCGGAGGTGATTTACGGCTAGTTGCCGTACAATTTCAAAAATAATCGAACGACAAAATCATGCAATTTGATTTTGGCGTCGCGTCGATTCGAATGCAGAATGAGATATTGAACTCGCAGTGAGAACATCGGAAACATCATCAACTTTACTTACAGCGCATTCAGCACTCAAGCTCCCATTGAATTTAACCAGATTGAAACACCTACATGTAACATCAGAAAAACCTGCGGTATTGCCATAGTCCTTAAAACTCGCTCGAATCGCTTGAGAGGACTTTGCGCGAGATTTCTGAGCAAAAAACTAGCCGATGGGAGGCGCTTCGATATCTACTACTTGCACGGGATTTTCTCCAAACTATGCCTGTTATATTTCGATCAACGCCTGCAGATGAGCTTAAGCCTGCTTGAAAGGATCGTATTTATGGAACAATTTTGAAAAATTCACGCTCACAACCGATATGCGTAGGTATATCAAGCTAGCTGGCCAAAGAGTCGTGCCAGACGCGTGTCTAGGTTTATAATTTGTCGCTAATTTGTTACGTCAAAAAAAAATTTGTGGCTCATCTCGTTGTTTAGAAAATGATGAAAACGCTAGCTTGATATCAAGCTAGCTAGCCACACACTGTATCTTTCCAACTAAGCAAGATAACAAAAAGGCATTAGTGCAGTAATTTGTCGCTAATTTGTCGCTGAAAGGATCACGTAATGCAAGCCGCGTTAAGGAACTTCGTTCCAAAAAATTAATATATTAATATAGGATGAGTTTATTTGTTTTTTATGACTTTGGATGGGATGATATGGCGGCTTGAAAGCTTCGGTAAAAGTTTTCAATAGTATTAATAAGAACTATATTTCATTTATGCGGGATCCGGTGCGGGGATTTAGTCTGGGTTCCAATTCTTGATGGAGTTTGCATATTAGTTTTGGTGTAAGCATACTTTTAAGGGTGCTGATTTTTTTGTTGATTTTCCGCAAAAAAGTTTAATGTCATTTGATGGGAAATATCGCGATCTTTAATTTTGATTATTACCACCAACGGTTTCCGAGATAATCGCGAAAAACTGACATTTTCTCTTTTTAACCAAAATAGCGCCAAAACTACAAGTCCTATGAGAAAAAGTATTATTAACTTTTTGATGGAGAATATCGCGAGCTTTAATTTTGGTCCTAACCTCGAAAAACTCAAGGTTTCAGTAATAAGCGCAAAAAACTGAAATTTCCCAATTTTCCTAAATTTTCACCATTTTCTCCATCTAAAGGTGCACGATGTCGACGCACTCTTTGCCGATTAAGTTGTACGCCTTGACATTTTCGGCATTTTCCACTAATTAAAAAACACCAATGTTTTCCACAAACTGTATTAAACACTAAACACCCAATATTTTTACAGACCTTATTAAAAAAACACAAACACCATGGTTTTACACAAATTGTTCACACCTTTTCAGAACAAGGAAAACTCGTGATTGTCACTTGCCATTTTTAACAAACTTCTTCTTTCTTGGTTTACAAAAGTTCCATCTCCAAAAACTTTCAATACTTATCCATTTTCGACTAGATTTTACTTTTCATTAAGAT
This sequence comes from Thereva nobilitata, assembly GCA_963855945.1. Classification (NCBI taxonomy): domain Eukaryota; kingdom Metazoa; phylum Arthropoda; class Insecta; order Diptera; family Therevidae; genus Thereva; species Thereva nobilitata. The sequence goes on from OY979694.1 coordinate 111,691,339, forward strand.
GAGGATTTCCTGATCTGGTCCCGACGAAAACCTCAGTATTTTATTTTTCATAAGATGAGGATATCCTGATCTGGACCCGACTAGGTCTAGGACTAGGGAAAACCTGGTGTGGAATGCCTTACCACTACCTGATCAGGACCTGATATATGTTAAGGGTTTTCCAAAGCTAAATTCTAGTCGGGTAGATGGTGGTCGATCAGCTGGTTGTAATGCAAGCCTGTATCTTCTTCCTCATCGGGAATTTCCGCTGACATCACATCATCGATTTCATTCGGTCTTATCTTCTCAATAAACCAAATGAGAATATGTGTGTGTGTGGCTGAACACATACAGCAGCGCGTCTCGCCGCAATATAGCCCATCAGTGATTTAAATTTTTGTTTGAAGACTCTCGCGGTGATGTCCGATTTTTATCCAATGAGGATTGTACGTGAAGGTGATGAATAAATTTGGCGAACATACGACATGGCATGTCAAGCGTACTCACGCATATGTCGCGAACTTCCGATGTACGTTGCTGCCAGAATCGCCATTCAGTCGACATTATACGGGTTTCCGTCAGCATTGATGGCATCTCGAAGGTGAATATACTCTTCGTAACGGAGTTTTGTCTGGTTCATTCATCTTCTTGATCGAGAAATTATAACCGTCGTCAACTTGTCAAAATATGACGGGATATTGCAACGCATCTTATGATCGCTGCGTTCCGTACACACGCTGATTGTTTCGCCGATGTAGAACGATATCACGTAATTCCATATTTTCACCAAAGGCGACATCATCAATTGTTGGCGCATTGAAACGTTTTGCGTTGCAGGGGTCCTGTCGGCTCTTACTCAGGGGCGGTTTCAGAGGGGGGTAATTGGGTAATTACCCCCCTAAGAATTTTCGTTCGCTTATTTATTTTTATTCCTAAAAATTACCAATATTTCAAACAAACAAGTTAAGTTATGGTGAGTCAAGTCGGCGATCTATGACCGATACCCAAGACTACCGCTAATATGGCACCCTATGGCTGATTCCACAGTTGTTCCCTCGTGTAGAATCTTATACGATTTTTCACCGAACACCAAAAGAAAATTTACGAGTGCAGACGACTTCTGTCTGTCGTCTGTGCGCTCGTGTGGCAACAGCCTATGTAAACAAAATGAAGTTAACTGCTCAAGCGCCCTAAAGGGCCCCCGAGACGGTCAAACGATTTGCCTCAAACCTTAAAAGGGGCTAAAATTGAAAAAAAATTCTGCTGATGCGTATGTGTGTTCTATTAGGGCTAAATAACCGTTAAATACTGGCAGAAATTGTTGACCATTTGCTGGCGGGCGGTGGGTGAAATGGCAACTTCAGCTAGGGGTGGTTTAGGGAGGCTGTAAATGGTATTTATGGAATAAAAAAAATATTTAAGTTTTTTATTTTTTTAAAATTACCCCCCTAAGTCAGTTGGCTGGAAACGCCCCTCCTCTTACTGCAATTACTTACTGCCAACGTGCGTTTCTTTCATTCCAAAGGAGATAACAAAAAGGCATTGGTGCAGTAATTTGTCGCTAATTTGTCGCTGAAAGGATCACGTAAAGCTACTGACAGAATCAGGCGCAAACGCCGTGCGGACATTGGCTTCGCGGTATGTGGCGACTTTTCACTAACATGATGTTGCGGTGTCGGCGGCGCGCTCCGACTTTGAACACAACAACGAAATCAAAGTGACAAGTGGACGTGATTGGAAAAAAAATTGAAAAACCTGAATGATTTACATATAATTTTTCTATCCTACAGGGTTTGTCTTTTTTTTAGGTGCTAATTTAATTACCCCAATTTGGAAAAATAAAGATTTTCATTAAAAAATATAAAAATCAACAAATTTGCTATCACAGCCAACACCAACACACGACTCCAAACATATGCCCACCACCACCAAAACACGACTCAAAACACAAACATCTCTTGACACACGCGGCGGCAACGCGCAGAAAGTAGAAAGTAAAGCAACTTGCGCGGTGTGTGCATAGCGTAAAACAGCATTTCGTTAGTGCGCATTTGAATACACTACTTCTATTCTCTCTGTCATTGGGCGCGTTTAGGCCCGAGTTATTTTAACTCTGTTAAATTTGCGCTGTTAACTTAGCACCGTTTCTAGCATGCCATTTGACAGTTCTCATTTTACAGCTAATAACAGCAAAAATAATAACATTTCTCATTTTACAAATAACAAAAAGCTAAAAAATGAATAATAATGGTAATATCTTCATGCTGCATTGAAATATTTCTGAATTATTTGCTTACAACAAAAATTTACAAGCAAACGTCAATTCATTTTGCCTGTGCTATATTTTAGCTAAGCCAAAAAGCAGAAATAAGTTAGCTAACAACGCTAAAAAAATTGCTGTTTGTGCCGTTGTTAACTTGGCTAACTCAGTTAAATTTACTTGGGCCTAAACGCGCCCATTGCCCGCACGGCGTTTGCGCCTGTTTCTGTCAGCAGCTTAATACTGATTTTGTCGCCGGTTTTTTAAGGAGCCAGAAGGCGATTATTACCGATCGGCGGTTCAAGGTGGCTGGCCAACGTGCGTTTCTTCCATTCCAAGGGAGATAGCAAAAAGGCATTGGTGCAGTAATTTGTCGCTAATTTGTCGCTGAAAAGATCACGTAATACCGATTTTGTCGCCGGTTTTTAAAGGAGCCAGAAGGCGATTATTACCGATCGGCCTATCAAGGTGGCTGGCCAACGTGCCTTTCTCCCATTCAAAAGGATATAACCAAACAGGGTTTGCGCCATAATTTGTCGCTAGTTTGTTGCTGGAAGAATAGCGTAATTTCCATTTTGTTGGTAGCGGTAGGAAGGTAAATGAAGCTGATTCCCCTAATTCGGTATTAATCTTGATGGCCAGAAAGCGTAGCCGTGCTTGTTTGTTTGCTGAACTATATATTTTTTCTATCCGAGATTTAATATTTTCTGTTTACTGAATTGTATCGGCTGCATTTATTTTAATTAATCAAATAAGTAATCTTTTAAGGATATGTTTGCATCGCCAGTTATGTCAAGTTAAGGGGGTTGTATCCCAAAACCGTTGTTTCAAGTTATTTTTTGTCAAAAATTCTTAAAGATCGTAAAATTTTATAAAAAGAAACGGGTTTTGGATAAAAATAAAAAGATTTGTGTCTCTACCGCTACCAACAAAATGGAAATTACGCAATTCTTCCAGCAACAAACTAGCGACAAATTACGGCGCAAACCCTGTTTGGTTATCTCCTTTGGAATGGAAGGAACGCACGTTGGCCAGCCACCTTGAGAGGCCGATCGGTAATAATCGCCTTATGGCTCCTTAAAAAGCCGGCGACAAAATCGGTATTACGTGATCTTTTCAGCGACAAATTAGCGACAAATTACTGCACCAATGCCTTTTTGTTATCTCCTTTGGAATGGAAGGAACGCACGTTGGCCAGCCACCTTGAGAGGCCGATCGGTAATAATCGCCTTCTGGCTCCTTAAAAAACCGGCGACAAAATCGGTATTACGTGATCCTTTCAGCGACAAATTAGCGACAAATTACTGCACCAATGCCTTTTTGTTATCTTGCTTAGTTGGAAAGATACAGTGTGTGGCTAGCTAGCTTGATATCAAGCTAGCGTTTTCATCATTTTCTAAACAATGAGATGAGCGACAAAATTTTTTTTGACGTATCAAATTAGCGACAAATTAGCGACAAATTATAAACCTAGACACGTGTGTGGCACGACTCTTTGGCCAGCTAGCTTGATATACCTAATATGCGTGTCCATTTGCTACAAGATGCCTTTGCTCGAACATTTTCAACTTCAACAACTTGGACATTGCAAAAGGCGAAATTCCAATCGAGAGCAGAACAAAAGGGATTACGTTTCCTTTTTTTGTCGAACTTTTGTCGAATGCAGCTCAATAGTTGAACCGTTGTGAACAAGATATTCCCGAATTTAACAACGAACTACAAAAATCCAGATTGGCTGTGCGAACGAACGTGCAATCTTAGCGCCCAAGAATGAAGATACAACAAACAAACAAACAACAAACTTAAAGCGCTAAAGCTGTGCGACGGAACAAGACTTGCCATCAAAAAGTTAAGATCGAATTTGATCGAAGCAAAAAGCATCAACAGTAACTTCAAAGGGGAAGAGGCCCTAATTTTACTTATACCGATGAGTTCCAATAGGCGCTGGGACCCGCTAGTTGGATATATTAACGATTATGGCCATGGAGGTAAGCTACACTATCCACCATTCGCCCATCACATCAAACCGATTTGAATATGAGTCCGATATTACACTCTGGACTCACTTTTCTGCCTCTTTTCTTGTGTAACGATTGTAATGTTTATGTATTTGTGTACGAAGCAAGTTATTCGCAAAGTTGAAAGTGTCATTCAAACGTCAGAGAGGACTCCAATTTTGTGATTTTTTTTATAATTACAGTTATAATTATCCGTCGACTGTCAAAAAATGAATGAGAAGAGGAATTATTCACAATTTTCGAAAATCCACGAAAACGAAGCTATGCTTCTTTAGTGTGATGGACGGTGAGACTGGAAAATTTTAGGGTTCACAAGTGAGGTAAAAACACAACCTCCCGGCGACCTCTTGTCTAAAAGAGCGGTTTCAAGGTCCATGTGATGGACGAGTGATGGATAGTGTAGTTTACCTCATGTATATTCAATTCGAGGAGGAGTACTACATGCAGAAGTACACTAATGAGAAATTTCTTATGCGAGATTAATTCTACCGGCATTGCACCGATAAAATGCTAGAAATGTGTGATGTGCAGGTAAACTCAACGGCCTCATTTTTAATTTCATCAGTCATTTGCAAATCTGGATTTGATATTCTAGTAAGCACCTGATGCAAAAAATCATCAGACATGTCATGTTTGTATTGGATCCACAATCAATCAATCGGTTTCGATGGGAAGCATGTTGAGATAATTATCGAAAATAACGTTCATATTTGGTGAGCATTTGACGAAATCACAGCATCTCGGATGGTGTAATCGCAATGCGTGTCATATTCTAGCAATAGCAAAAGTTGGCAGGCTTCTACCTGCCACACAATTCACTATTAACAGTTAATAGATGTTGGGTCACGAACGTTGACTAATAGCAAACGCAAATATACAATAGAAACATTCGCCTTTGCTTGGATGGACTGTGTTAATGCGACCTAATGCATCGGTGGAAAATGCATGTCGGTGGAAACCTGGAACTCTTTTTCCTTGTTTCCGTCGTTGAAATTTCTTTGAAGAATGATTCCAATTATAATATTTTCGAGGTATAGCAGCGTTCGGGTGAAGTCATCATAGCGTGGTCAATGTTGTACCCGACTAGAAATTAAGCAGATAATTTACAAAATACAGGTGCGGTTAGGGGACCCCAGTCAGGAACGAAATTCCTTACGCTTTTTCTTCAACTGCGAATGTAATTCCAAACGAATATGTTTTAGGTCGCCACTGTGTACGACCTAGGCTATTACAGGAAACCGGCTACCACTGTGGTTTAACCCTTATACATAGGGTGACCATCCGTCCCGAATTTTCCGGGACAGTCCCGGATTAAAGCCCCGTGTCCCGTATTTATATATGTCCCGGAAAATGTCCCGAATTACATAATTCATTATATCATGTGAATATTATAATATTCGATTATATTTTATCCATGAATCCATGAAATACCACGGCTTCACCGACCTCAGTTCAGTAATGTTCAGCTCAATCCACATAAATGGCTTCACCGGCTAAAGTTCAGTTCCTGTTCAGTTCGTCTTTGAAACTGTTGTTGCTTTTCGCCAGAAGTTAGAAATGCAAAAGATCACTGGAATAGAATTCCATTATTCCAGTTGATTACTCTCTTTTGAGCTAGATTTTATATTTAATTTCAATTCCAGTCCAGTTGGGTGAACTGAGGTCTGTTTTATCCTCAGTTCAATATGTAGAAATTGTATGCGAACTGAGGTTGTTTTAAAGTTCACTTCACTAATTTGCTCGAACTTGCGCAGTTCGGCCGGGTAAGCCGGGTATTAACTGATTTGAAATGGGATAAAATTTTTAATCATTTATCTGAAAATCACGTTCCCTTCAGGAATTACAAATGATCGTGGATTTGCGCTTTGTTTACCTGGAATAAACGCTGCTAAAGAGCGTGTTTTTTCTATTATTAATAATTTTTCGACATTGGAAAAATCATAACTGCATGTAGACACAATGGCCCTATCTAAACTAGTATTGCTTCAGCAGCAGTAGAACCGGGTTTTTAGGAGAGAGGTATAGAAAGGGCAAGCGGGAACTGTAGTAACCTGTTCACGAGAAAATTTTGGCGTGAAAACTTAACACATACCCAATTCACCTTTGCCTACTTTTCTTAATCGCGAGTAGCAAGTATAATTATCGACACGCACACAGATATCTCCGTGTAAAGACAAGAAAATTACTCGCGATGAAAAAATTCCAGTCTAGACTAGATTAACTTCCAAAAGCGGTTTCGCTGCTGCTGAATGAATACTAGTTTAGATACCCACAATAAATGCAATGATTATAACGAAGTGAAATTATAGGCGAATCGAAGGATCAGCTCAACCTCAATTCAACTATTGTATATATAGTATCTGTCCCGCATTATGTTACGATAAAAATTGTCACCCTACTTATGCATGACACTTTGCATTAACATTTCTTTCCATCCCAGTAGGAAAAGCAAGTAATTTCCCATCGATTCCGAAAGTAGTTCCAAGGAGTAGCAACTAGCTCTCGTTCAGGTTACAGCAAGTGGATATAAGGCATTACATTTGCACAGCGATGTCATAGGCGGTAACCAATCGCCTCTGTTCTGCATTATATAGAACTCTCAAACTGCATTACATAGAAAGTTCAAATCATTACTCCTTGTATTACTTTTGTGTGGAAGTAATGCAGCAAGGATAATGATAAGAATAAAACGCTCTTATTTTCTATAATAAGACCTAAAGAAATATGAATCAGTTCTAGAATTAGTTCTGTATGCAATTTATTGCCAGTTTCCCTACTGGGATAGCTATCGGTTCCCAATTTCTACAAAGAAACACTGCATTTTGATTTTGTGAATTCATAAATTGTCTACGGGGAAATTGCTTACTGGGATCGATTCTTGCACGCATACACACAAATCATACCGTATTTTCTTACATGACGATTTCTATGAATTCACTCTACCCGCAAGCCGCGTTAAGGAACTTCGTTCCAAAAAATTAATATATTAATATAAGATGAGTTTATTTGATTTTTAAGACTTTGGATGGGATGATATGGCGGCTTGAAAGCTTCGGTAAAAGTTTTCAATAGTAGTAATAAGAACTATATTTCATTTATGCGGGATCCGGTGCGGGGATTTAGTCTGGGTTCCAATTCTTGATGGAGTTTGCATATTAGTTTTGGTGTAAGCATACTTTTAAGGGTGCTGATTTTTTTGTTGATTTTCCGCAAAAAAGTTTAATGCCATTTGATGGGAAATATCGCGATCTTTAATTTTGATTACTACCACCAACGGTTTCCGAGATAATCGCGAAAAACTGACATTTTCTCTTTTTAACCAAAATAGCGCCAAAACTACAAGTCCTATGAGAAAAAGTATTATTAACTTTTTGATGGAGAATATCGCGAGCTTTAATTTTGGTCCTAACCTCGAAAAACTCAAGGTTTCAGTAATAAGCGCAAAAAACTGAAATTTCCCAATTTTCCTAAATTTTCACCATTTTCTCCATCTAAAGGTGCACGATGTCGACGCACTCTTTGCCGATTAAGTTGTACGCCTTGACATTTTCGGCATTTTCCACTAATTAAAAAACACCAATGTTTTCCACAAACTGTATTAAACACTAAACACCCAATATTTTTACAGACCTTATTAAAAAAACACAAACACCATGGTTTTACACAAATTGTTCACACCTTTTCAGAACAAGGAAAACTCGTGATTGTCACTTGCCATTTTTAACAAACTTCTTCTTTCTTGGTTTACAAAAGTTCCATCTCCAAAAACTTTCAATACTTATCCATTTTCGACTAGATTTTACTTTTCATTAAGATGAGGATTTCCTGATCTGGTCCCGACGAAAACCTCATGTATTTTATTTTTCATAAGATGAGGATATCTTGATCTGGACCCGACTAGGTCTAGGACTAGGGAAAACCGGGTGTGGAATGCCTTACCACTACCTGATCAGGACCTGATATATGTTAAGGGTTTTCCAAAGCTAAATTCTAGTCGGGTAGATGGTGGTCGATCAGCTGGTTGTAATGCAAGCCTGTATCTTCTTCCTCATCGGGAATTTCCGCTGACATCACATCATCGATTTCATTCGGTCTTATCTTCTCAATAAACCAAATGAGAATATGTGTGGGTGTGGCTGAACACATACAGCAGCGCGTCTCGCCGCAATATAGCCCATCAGTGATTTAAATTTTTGTTTGAAGACTCTCGCGGTGATGTCCGATTTTTATCCAATGAGGATTGTACGTGAAGGTGATGAATAAATTTGGCGAACATACGAACAGCGTACTCACGCATATGTCGCGAACTTCCGATGTACGTTGCTGCCAGAATCGCCATTCAGTCGACATTATGCGGGTTTCCGTCAGCATTGATGGCATCTCGAAGGTGAATATACTCTTCGTAACGGAGTTTTGTTTGGTTCATTCATCTTCTTGATCGAGAAATTATAACCGTCGTCAACTTGTCAAAATATGACGGGATATTGCAACGCATCTTATGATCGCTGCGTTCCGTACACACGCTGATTGTTTCGCCGATGTAGAACGATATCACGTAATTCCATATTTTCACCAAAGGCGACATCATCAATTGTTGGCGCATTGAAACGTTTTGCGTTGCAGGGGTCCTATCGGCTCTTACTCAGGGGCGGTTTCAGAGGGGGGTAATTGGGTAATTACCCCCCTAAGAATTTTCGTTCGCTTATTTATTTTTATTCCGAAAAATTACCAATATTTCAAACAAACAAGTTAAGTTATGGTGAGTCAAGTCGGCGATCTATGACCGATACCCAAGACTACCGCTAATATGGCACCCTATGGCTGATTCCACAGTTGTTCCCTCGTGTAGAATCTTATACGATTTTTCACCGAACACCAAAAGAAAATTTACGAGTGCAGACGACTTCTGTCTGTCGTCTGTGCGCTCGTGTGGCAACAGCCTATGTAAACAAAATGAAGTTAACTGCTCAAGCGCCCTAAAGGGCCCCCGAGACGGTCAAACGATTTGCCTCAAACCTTAAAAGGGGCTAAAATTGAAAAAAAATTCTGCCGATGCGTATGTATGTTCTATTAGGGCTAAATAACCGTTAAATACTGGCAGAAATTGTTGACCATTTGCTGGCGGGCGGTGGGTGAAATGGCAACTTCAGCTAGGGGTGGTTTAGGGAGGCTGTAAATGGTATTTATGGAATAAAAAAAATATTTAAGTTTTTTATTTTTTTAAAATTACCCCCCTAAGTCAGTTGGCTGGAAACGCCCCTCCTCTTACTGCAATTTTGTGATTATCAGATGGCATTCAAATTTTCATTATGTTTATGAAAAAAAGTTTATACCACAGTTGGCTTTTCACCGAAATGTAGTGTGCATAACGCGGATCTACTTCTGGTGGTGAATTGCCCTTGAAATAAATCTGCAGAAATTTATAGGCTGCATCCGGCGGTGGCAATAGCGATCCTTCTCGATGATATATTTGACCTTGAATTTGCAAAGGTTAATGATAATAATTTGCGTTGTGTGGAAGTGTCGAATGGTGTGACAGATGATTGTGTCGCAATTACCTTGGAAGTGGGCATGAAATTGTCCCGATCCACATTTGTTGGGCCAAATGAAGTCATTTGGAAGCAACTGCTCTATTTCTATACTTGTGTCAGGAAATGTGTAGAACCTGTTACTGTATAACCGTTTGTCACTTCAGAACTTACCGTAAACCGTAGGTAAATATGTGAATTTGTTTGAGATAAAACCATGAAGAGATTGCGATGAACTTACAACAAAATCATAATTCAACTGCAAATAAACAACTGAGTCAACTTTTCGTCAGTATGTAACCGATTGGCTTAATTCACAAATTTTGGCAATCACGTCGCGAAACGACTCAAAAGAAAAAACAAATGTAATTTTATTTTAATTTAGGGTGGAATGTGTTTTTCCAGATTTTTCTCCATATCCTCCAGACTTTTTTCAAATGACTGACAACATTCAATTGAGTTATTTCTATCCCGGGGGCCTAACGAACAAAACAAAAAAAGAATTAAACAAATATGTCGTTCAAATCGTCAGTTATGCTCTTCAGTTCATACAAAAGGCCCATATAAAAATCCCTTTCATTTTTTCCTGAATTTTTCAATTTTCCGGGAAAAGTTTTCCAATGTTTCTTTCGCTAAAAACCTTATTCGGACTATTATAAACACATTTTAAAAAAATTAGCTAAATCGGTGCAGCCGTTTGTCAGTGTGTTGCTGGCTTTATGCAAGTCTGAAGCCCCGTCTGAAGACACTCCCACAATAACTTTCGATCTGTCAGGTTTACCACTGTAAACACATTGTTTTTTGTGTATTGATAAATCTTATAAAATAAAAGACATCTTTTATTTACATGGTGCCGAAACCAAAAATTAAAAAGTAATAGTGACGATTCTTTTGTAAAATATTAAAAATTTAGCAAAAAAAAAACAAGCGGATAATTTAAAAAGAAAAAAAAGGTTGAACGAATTTCAACAAGAGCGAAAGTTGGTCGAACAAATTTCGATAAAATATAAAGATCGCGAATATGGAATATTGAAGTGTTAATTAAACGGATAAAGTAGCTTGAAAGTTCAATAAAACATTGAAATCGCGAATAAAACGTTGAACAATTTCAACGCAACAATAATAGTACAACAATCAACAAAGAAAATTACACCAATCAACAAAAAATTAAGATCGCAACAATCAACAAATAGTGAGGAAAAACCTACAACAAAAAGTTAAATAGCAAAATGCGTGGGAACTTAGCTAAACCACCGAAACCGCTAGTAATCGAACATGGAAAGGAGATGTCCAAGGAATGGCGTCTGTGGAAACAGAGGTACGAATACTTTGAGATTGCATCAGAAATACTAAACATACAGGTAGCAATGTTTATGAATGCAATTGGGCAGCAGGCAATAGAAATTTATAATACGTTTAAAAAAACCCTGCCGCAGACGGAAGAGCAGCAAATAACTGTCGACCAGGTAAAAGAACAATTTAATAACTATTTTATACCCACAGTTAACACCACATTCGAGAGATACAAATTTCACCAAGTGAAACAAAACGACGAAGAAACAATAGATGAATTCTTAAGTAAAATACGTATACACTCTCAATCCTGTTCCTTCGAACAAATCGCTGATAGCCTAATAAGGGATCAATTGATAATCGGAGTAAAGAGCGATGAACTACGAATGAAACTCTTGGCTCAAGACATATCTCTGAGTACAGCGGTAAACATATGCCAATCATATGAGGCGGCACAACGGCATGCCGCAGAAATTAAGAACGAGTGCAAGAACGTCAACGCAATCAAATATTCAGGAACTAGATTAATAACGAATTGCAATTTTTGTGGTGCAACACATAAAGTGAGAAATTGTCCGGCTTATCAACAGCAATGTGGGCTATGTAAGAAGCGCGGGCACACGGAAAATAAATGCCATAGCAGTAATCAAAATAGGAACAACAATCGGCAATTCAATAGGGTTAAAAATAGTAATGGATTCAATAATAAACCAACTAACAAATTTGGCAACAAGAATAGAAAGAAGAATAACAACATATCAACAATCCACCAGGATTACGGATCTGAGTCACCAGAATCAACTACAGCAGAAATTCTATATATCGGACTAAAATCTGATGGTAATATAGAGGACAGCTGGACTGAAGTCATAAAGATGGACGGACACTCAGTCATTACCAAGCTCGACACAGGAGCACAATGCAACGTAATATCTAGAGCTCTCTTCAATAAAACAAGAGTTGTACTGAGACAAAGCAAGGTAAGAAAGTTAATATCATTTAGTGGACACCAACTTAAAGTTGCAGGTGAAACAACAATGCCCTGTAATATAAGCGGCAATAAATACCATATAGTCTTCAAAATCGTCGACAAAAACATACAGCCAATAATGGGCGAAAAAGCGTGTGAGAAAACAGGCTTCATAGTTAGAGTGAGGACAATCGACAACGACATTTTCAACGGCCTAGGCAAGCTGAGAAACTTCAAGTATGATATAGATCTAATCCCAAATCCAATATTTGAGATATGCCCGGCACGAAGAATTCCTCTGAAAATTAAGGCCGACGTTAAGAAAGAACTCGACCAAATGGTAAATATGGATGTTATCGAGCCGATCAAGGACGCTACAGTATCTGTATCACCGATGGTTATAGTGAGAAAGAACGACAAAATCCGCATATGTATGGACCCGACACTCGTAAACAAAAACATTATGCGACGTCATCATCCTATGAGAACTATCGAGGAAATCTTGTCGGAACTTAATGGCTCACAATATTTCACGCTACTTGACTGCACGAGAGGCTTTTGGCAAATAGAAGTCACGGAACGCACAAAAAAAATACTTACCTTTGCCACACCGTGGGGAAGATATTGCTGCAAAAGGTTACCGTTTGGAATATCATCGGCTCCCGAAGTGTTCCAACAAACAATACAATCATTGTTTAACAACCACCCGAATATAGCAATCGCAGTAGACGATATTTTAATACATGCAAAGACATTGTCCGACCTACGAGGTATTACAAAATATGCAATCAAAGTCTTACAAATAAGTGGATTGAAATTGAATAAAGCGAAATGTCAATTCGAGCGAACTTCGATCAGGTTTTTGGGGCATATTGTAAACGGAAGAGGTTTGGAAGCCCATCCAGAAAAAGTTTCAGCGATCAACAGACTGACCGAACCAACTGATAAAAAACAATTACAACGCATACTCGGCAAATTTACGTACTTGAGAAAATTTATAAAAAATTATTCAGACATCACCGAGCCACTAAGAATGCTACTTGAAAAGTTAACAGCCTGGCAGTGGGGCGTAGAACAAAGAATAGCTTTCTCAAAGCTGAAAGAAATAATCTGCAAACCTCCAGTGTTAGTACATTACAACGTGCATAGGGACGTCAAGCTACAGGTAGACGCGAGCAGCAAAGCATTGGGCGCAGCTCTATTACAAGACGATAGGCCAATTGCCTATGCATCCAAATCGTTGACGCAATGCCAGCAACATTATTCGCAACTGGAGAAAGAGGCATTGGCAATAAAGTTCGCTTGCGAAAGATTTCACGAGTACGCCTGGGGAAAGGCAATCATAGTGGAATCATATCATAAACCACTTGAAAACATTTTCAAGAAACCTGTACATGCCGCACCACCACGCTTGCAAAGAATTCGTCTATCGTTATTAAATTATAATCCCACAATCATATATAAGAAAGGGTCGGAAATGGCTATCGCGGACCCATTAAGCAGAGATTGTGAAAATCCACCAGCATCTGCTGAAGACGAAGAAGATCATGAGCTACATATCCAAATGATCCTAGAAGCAACCGAATGTGACAACAGTTTATTGAAGAAAGCCACTGAAGAAGAAGAAACAGCAACACGCGTGATACCATTCATTATAAATGGCTGGCCGAAACAAATTCAAGACGTGCCAAATTCAGTACAACAGTTCTGGGGCTTTCGTGAACAATTATCAATCAACAAGGGACTGATATATAAATCTGGAAAAATATATATACCAAAAAAGCTTCGAGGTGAAATGATCAAACGTATACATAAGGGTCATTTCTCGTACGATAAGTGTATTCAGCAAGCCCGCAACATGATATTTTGGCCAGGCATGTCAAAAGACTTCCAGGAGTTTATAGAGAGATGCGCTACGTGTCAGGTTCATCAAAGAGACAACGTAAACGAACCAATCCGTGAAAAGGAAATACCCAAATATCCATTTGAAATTGTTGGAACCGATCTGTTTAGCTTTCAAGGAGAAGAATACATAGTCATCACGGACAGTCTATCGGGATATCTCAGGTTCAAAAAGCTACGAGAAACAACATCCAGAAACGTAATTGATTTCTTAAAAGAAACCTTCGCAACATTTGGCACTCCAAGGATACTGGAGTCTGACAACGGGCCCCAATATTCATCAACAGATTTTGCTAGATTCAGCCATGAATGGGGTTTCAAACATCAAACAAGTTCGCCGTATCACCCAAGAGGTAACGGCCTAGCAGAACGAGCTGTACAAACAGTGAGGAACGTTCTAAAGAAGTGCGCACATGACAAATCAGACGTATATGCGGCAATGCAGAACTTCATGAATACACCGAGGGGTAAGTTAGGATCCCCTGCACAACCCCTATATCTAAGAAATATCAAATCAACTGTTCCAACAACACTGTCAGCATTGACTGCTAGTAACAGCCAACAGGTACCGGAAATACTATCACAGCTTAGACAAATACAAAATAGGCAAGCCAACCAACACTCGAAAACCTTGCCAACTTTAGAACCACAGCAGAAAGTCCTAGAGAGGACTACGTCAAACACCTGGAAGCCGACCACGGTCGTCGAACAAGTGCACCCCAGGTCATACTTAATCAAAGACACAGCGGGAAAGGTGAAGAGAAGAAATTCAGCAAACCTGCGCGCCACCAAAGCCAAGATACAGGTATTACCACCATTAGTTATTGACGACGGGACTGGCCAGGAGTTCCCGACAGATCCAGAAAACCCAGTTCCGCGACCTCATCCAACGATGATCACACCCACTCCGGAGACGGAAACCGATAACCCTGCTGTAACAACCAGGTCAAGATGTGGCAGGCTTATCAAACCACCGAACAGGCTTAACCTGTAAAAAAGAGGGATGTCAGTGTGTTGCTGGCTTTATGTAAGTCTGAAGCCCCGTCTGAACACACTCCCACAATAACTTTCCATCTGTCAGGTTTACCACTGTAAACCAAAGCCTTCTACATCTACAAGCCATGCCCTACGAAATCTCACACTTTCATTCAAAGAAAATGGCTCTTCAATTTATCTGTCAGAATGGACTTCAGTCAGAATGGACTTCAATTTAGCTGTGAGAAAAGCAATTTTTTAACTTAGTTTTTGGAATAAAAAGTGGTAAAATATTGTATTTTATCACTTTTTAGTGCACACGAATTATCAGTGATAAGTTATTTAGTGATCTGACTCCATAAATTAAAAAAAAATTAGTGGTTAAGTGTATTTTAAGAGTGTTAATTCATTAGGTGACGTTTTTGTTTACATTCGCGGTGGTTTTTTCGTGTTAATTTAGGGAAAAAATGTTGAATTTGTGTAGTAATGGAATTAAAAGTGAATTTAAAGTAGTTAAAAATTATTATAGAAGAGTTATTAAAAACATAAGTGCAAGTACTACAACACAACATGAATAAGAATAGCTTTTTCACTTTTCCTTCACATTTTTCTACACTTAGGTTTTTAAAAACTATTCTATAACAGTCTTTAATCACTTTCAAAGCACTTTTTATTATATTACTACAGAAATTCAACATTTTTTCCCTAAATTAACACGAAAAAACCACCGCGAATGTAAACAAAAATGGTCACCTAATCAATTAACACTCTTAAAATACACTTAATCACTCACTTCTTTTTAATTTTTTTTATTAAATCACTAAAGCACTAATCACTGATAATCGATGTGCACCAAAAAGTGATAATATACATTATTTTACCACTTTTAAGTGCAAAAACAAAGTTAAAAAATTGTTTCGTACGGCTTCGGCAATGTTAATTCCACAATTTTGGCTCTTCATACACATACATGCACATACCTGGGGCATGGCTTGTAAATGTAGAAGGCTTTGCTGTAAACACATCACCATGCCCTGGTGGTGTGGTTCCAGTCATACTTAGCCGACAGAACCTATCAGGTTCTATTCCGCGGAGTCAAATCTAAAAACATCGAAGCGTTCTCTGGTGTCCCGCAAGGAAGTCATCTTGGTCCTCTTTTTTTTATTTTATCAATCGATGACATTGTTACCCTGCTAAGGCACTGTAAAATCCTTATTTATGCCGACGACATCAAACTGTACCGCCACATAAGGAGTAGAGGATTGCAAACTTCTGCAAGCAGACCTAAACACCTTCTATTCTTGGTCTTCCAACAACAACCTGGTCCTTAACATTAGTAAATGTGAGGTCATGACTTTTTGTAGAAAACGTGGCGTTATAACTTATGACTATACTTTTCTCGATAACAAGATCTCCCGCACTAACTCTGTTATCGATCTAGGGGTTAGGTTAGAAAGTAAGTTGGATTTCTCCACCCCCATCCAAGGGCAATTCAGTCCTGGGATTTATAAAAAGATGGTCCAAGGAATTCAACAACCCCCTCATCACCAAACACTTATACATATCTCTAGTTAGGCCTCTGCTTGAATACGCCTCCCAGGTATGGTCTCCTTACTACTCCTCCCATGTCGATAAAATCGAATCGGTTCAAAGGAAGTTCGTCCGTTTTGCACTCAGTCACGGATGACCCACTTATTCTTCCGCCTTATGGAAGCAGACTTAAATTGCTCAACTTGAGCTCTCTCCATAAGCGTCGCGAGGTCGCTGACGTTATATTCGTTCATCGTTTGTTGAATGACAAAGTTGACTCAGGCTTCCTACGAACCCGTACGTCATTTAGAGTGAACAACTACAACCTGAGAGGTCCACCTCTCTTGTACATTAATTCCTCTAATACCAATTATGGGATGTAACGAACCAGTTAACCGCAGGCTTATAAATGTTAGCAAAAATGCGAGTGCTTTTAGCATGCAAACTAGCGAAGATGTCCTTAAAAGGACTCTTTTTAATGTGGCGTGATTCCCTGTGTGTCCACCTTTTTCATTGTCTTTGCACGCTTCTCTGTTTGATGGTTTGTGCTCTTAAATATTGCATTGTTTTTTTTTGTGTTCGCATGGCTTAGCTGAGCCACTATGCAGTGGTAAATGTGACCGCGTCCATCCTTCCAGCTCAGAAGGTACACTTCTCAGCTGGGCTGAGAAACGGGCCGCGCTTATGTGCAGGGACCGGACCGGCTCGGTACCGGAGTGTAGGGAGGGTAGAGAAGGAGCCCGCATTTTCGGTCGCATGCTCGTTATGCGGTGTTTTCTCTTCTTATACCTTTTTGGGTGCTTTCGGCCGGTTCGGTCCCTGCACATAAGCGCGGCCCGTTTCTCAGCCCAGCTGAGAAGTGTACCCTCTGAGCTGGAAGGATAAACTCTATTAAAAGAAAACTTGGAGAAGTCTAATTCTGATTGAATTGTTGAAATTTCACACAGCTAATCACCACAACAGAACAAGAGATTTTGTTTGTTATTTGTTTAGACAAGCGAGACTCGCATCACCTATACTCCGGTGAAGCTGAACTACTTCGCATCGTCGTTGCTCTATAGAAGCTATCTAATTAAGGTTAGAACACAAATTCGCGCAACACGTACTTCCCAGTAGGAATTCTAGGTAGCACTTACCGATGGAGCACTGATATAAGTAGTCATCTGGTAAGGGGTACTCATATTTTCTTAGGTGTTAGAAGAGCCCTTATGACTCAATACCAAATGCCCGATGACTCAAATACTTACAAAAATACGAAAACAAATGAGTCATCGGGTAAATTTCTAACTTCGTTGGGTCGAATTCTGGATTACCCCTTACCATCTGCCTTCTCTTGTAATGCGTTATATAAGGGCTCATCGATGTAGTAAAAAGTAAGGCCTTACCTCCTATGACATCGTGTGTAAAAATAAGTACTTCTGTAAGGGGTATGGTAAGGTCTACCACTTACTAGTGAGGGCTCATTTCAGTACTTCTGTAAGCTTACAAGTCCTACTGGGTTATTGCGTCCACACAATGAACTTTCTTCCCAACCTTTGATACAGGAACACACATAAAGGGAAAAAGTATGGCCCGATGGGCGCTACCCAGTAGGAATTCTAGGTAGCACTTACCGATGGAGCACTGATATAAGTAGTCATCTGGTAAGGGGTACTCCTATTTTCTTAGGTGTTAGAAGAGCCCTTATATAACGCATTACAAGAGAAGGCAGATGGTAAGGGGTAATCCAGAATTAGACCCAAAGAAGTTTGAAATTTGCCCGATGACTCAAGGTAGGACTTATAAGTTTACAGAAGTACTGAAATGAGCCCTTACTAGTAAGGGGTAGGCCTTACCATACCCCTTACAGAAGTACTTATTTTTACACACGATGTCATAGGAGGTAAGGCCTTACTTCCCAGTAGGAATTCTAGGTAGCACTTACCGATGGAGCACTGATATAAGTAGTCATCTGGTAAGGGGTACTCCTATTTTCTTAGGTGTTAGAAGAGCCCTTATATAACGCATTACAAGAGAAGGCAGATGGTAAGGGAATTAGACCCAAAGAAGTTTGAAATTTGCCCGATGACTCAAATACCAATACAAAAATACGAAAACAAATGAGTTATCGGGTAAATTTGTAACTTCGTTGGCCCGAATTCTGGATTACCCCTTACCATCTGCCTTCTCTTGTAATGCCTTATATAAGGGCTCATCGATGTAGTAAAAAGTAAGGCCTTACCTCCTATGACATCGTGTGTAAAAATAAGTACTTCTGTAAGGGGTATGGTAAGGCCTACCCCTTACTGGTGAGGGCTTATTTCAGTACTTCTGTAAGCTTACAAGTCCTACTGGGTATGGACAGGGGGAGTACAACACAATGAGAATATCTACACTAATATTCCATCAGCAGCAGCCGAACCGGTTTTACAAGTTAATCTAGGTCTAGCTACTCTCAGAATTAATTTGGCACCTGTTCTGATACTGGCCAATTTCCCATTACTACTAAAACTATTACTATTTTCTAAGTAGACAATTTATTAATATTTATTAATATTATATTATTTAATATTAGTTAGTTTGAAGAACCAGGTATATGAATTTGGTGTGATTTTTTCTTACAATTTGTTGTTATTATTGTTCATTTATTATTAAAATATCCATTCATCATACTGGGAAGTTGATCGTGTGGACCGAAAGAGTCAAATCCACAACCCAACTAGTTTTAGTATGTTGTTAGGGAGACCTTCCTCTACAATTGTGCCGAAATTGGCTTAGGTTTGTATTTTTTCCTCTTTTGGGCAGTTTTTTTGTCTTCGTTGCTTGGACTAATACAACATGCAACATACAGGTGAAGTTATTATGAAACCAATAAAACTACCAAAATTAAATGAACGTACCACTTGACAAATCGATTAACTCCACTTTTGAATTTTATTAAATCTTAATGTCAAAATAATTTATTGACTCTTAACTGTACATATTCAAAACAAATTGCTATGATAATAAGAAGTATTAACACTTCTAAATGACTATTATCAGACCAATTTGTTTAGAATATGTACAGTTAAGAGTCAATAAATTATTTTGACGTTAAATAAAATTTAAAAGTATAGTTAATTGATTTGGCAAGTGAAGCACTCATAATATGACACTTAACAAAGACGGCCAAATATAAAATTTAATAAATAATAGCATCCAAAGCGAAAGCACAATTGAATTTAATTGTTTTATGTCCAATTTGTCTTTAACAAATTAAAGCAACAATCCATCAATAACAAAACCAAGACCGTATAACCAACACGTGTCAATTATAACTCAAAGCTGCATATACTTATTGTTGCATAATCTGCTGCTTGTAATATATTCGGTAAAAAAAATCCATTTCTAACCCTCATTTGCATTTAGCACGTGTCTACAAATGCTACAAACAAACCGGTTAACACAAAAACCCACTAAAGAGGGCTATTATAGTTAATTACTTGGCTTCGAGCATAAGATTCATCTAGTGTTATCAATAATTTTTCCAGCTGTTCAGAATGAGAGGCAACCAAGGAATACGGCAACTATCCGGCCTGAAGCTCTGCGGGATATGGAACACGGACGTGCGCTGAGAGAAGCAGCTGTGGCCGTTGGCGTTTTTGGGTAAATACTTTCCAAGACGTTTAACCTGATGTAACTTAAACACGTTTAATTTTTTTTATACAACTTGCTTAGACCCCCGGTGCTTCTATCACCGTCGAGATATGGACATGGCATTTTGTCACCACCTTGTAATTAAAATAATTTGTATGAAGTTGTAAGAAGTAATGTTTCGGAACCCTTAGGCACAATACCAGCAAACGGTCTGCTACAGCACAGTCAAATTACAACATCAATGCAGTTAACATCTAGTTTTTCGCAGCACACATCTGCATATGCCTTGAATAATAACATACAACAATTTAATAACAACCAAAATGAATTGGTGCCAAACAACCCATCGGCATCGGCGAATTCAAGTAATGCATCGCTCCCTCGAAATTCACCAGTAAATAATGAACCGAATTCAGGTAAAAAATCAGCTCAATTATTAATATTATTCAGCAAAACACGCTACTTATCAATATATTCTTTTTATTTCATTTAGTTAATGACGTAGAACAAAAACAAAACCATGGAAGTGTTTCGTCCTATGGATCTGCAAGTCCTTTACCAATTAATGATAATGATGGTAAGCGGGGCTAGAAAAACTATATTTAAATTTTTTGATCGTTGTTGAATAGTAAGGATTACTATTAAATGAACAAGTAATGTCTATAAGTTTCGTATTTTTTATAGAGGAAATATAAAGGCAATTTTCCAAAATAAATTCCAGGCCAATTAAGTTGCAATATTTATGTAGATAAAATAGAATACTTTTAGTACAGTCTCAAATTTTTCCTTTATTTGTAAATTGTGAAGATATTCTGCTTAATAATCAGGGATATCACATTTCTTTTGAAGTATATATATATATATGTATGTATGTTATATATGTACAGTCGAACCTGGATAAGCGAGAGTTCAAGGGACCGCAATCTCTTTTTCGGTTATGGAGGTTTTTCACTAATCCAAGTTTTTCGCTTATACAGGTACAGGAGTGGCTTTTCTCATTTATACAGGTCTAAAAGACTACAGCAAATTTAAGTATGTAGTGGTAAATATATGAACATACCTATATAATGTATTGTATAGATTTCAGTCATTAGAATTTGATAATTCTTCGCAATTGATACTTATCAACTGTAGTAAGTTCGACAAATATGTAGGTCGCCAATTTGACCGCTCGAATAGAATGCGATACAAAAACAATGTGTAGTTCCACGAAAATAACACAAAAACAGGGGCGGCAGCATAGAAACCGCTTCAACTCATTTGCTACGAGTTTTGAATCGAAAAATACAATGGATAGCTCGAAACAGATGACTTGAAACGACTACTGTGCTGCTTCACCAGCCATTGTACTTCCTCGAAATTTCAGAATGAGTCATAAATAGCAGATAATAGCAGGTACATAAATACGTTCAACTGTAGCTTATAGAGATACGAACAATTAAGTCTCAGTTATAGAGGTCCACGAGTGAAAACCGACTTTCTCTTATAGAGGTTTCTGTTTCTCACTTATAGAGGTTTTAGAGGGTTAAAATGACGGGTCCTGGCAATTACTCTCACTTGTAGAGTTTTCTTGCTTATCCAGTTCTCGCTCACCCAGGTTTTACTGTATATGTATTTTCATAAACACTAATTTCATAAGAGATTTTCAATTGGTCTAAAATGAGGTTCCTGATGAAAAAGTTTTAACAAAAAACCTACTTCAAAAAGAAAACCAATACCGTGATGCACTAAAAAGGATGAAATAATTGTTTGTAGTTCTTTACAATACTAATCCAATCAGAATGGATTTAGAAAGAAGAATCACTTTTGAAAAAATATTTTTGTAATTCTTTACAAAATTAATCCAATCAGAATGGATCTAGAAAGAAGAATCACGTACCCCAAACATTTCTTAAGGGGACTTTTAGTTTCAAAAAGTTCAAAATATTCGATTTTTTTTACATAAAAGTGTTCCTTAACATCACAGAAATACTGTCCTAAAACCGTTTTAAGAAATTCGTATAGGAAAAAAGGTAAAGTTATAGGTAAAAAATTAGTTATGAGCGTTTTATATGCAAAAATTATGTTACAAAAACTTAAAACGCGTTTTTCTCAAAACTACGTTTTTTGACTTCGCTCCACACTTTTATCGAAAACTATTCAACGGATTTCAATATATGGATTTCAATATATATATATAAAATACTAGTAACTAAACCTTTAAAGATATTATGTTACCACCCCTATTTTTTATCAGGGGTAGTTTGCCCTCAAAAATATGGATTTTTTTTGGATTTTTCAGAAAAATGTTTATAAAATGATAAAAATATTAAAAATTAAATTTTTTTAAGTCTAGTTACTAGTATTTAGTCTTATGAATAAAATCCCGTTGGAATTTTTATCTATCTGTTACAGGAAGCCCAAAAACTGTGGAGCAGTTTAAAAAGTATCTTTTGGAAGATGCTCTCTGCAGTGGTTAAAATGTACTAAAAATGCAAAAAAAATTTATTTTTATATTCTTAATATGCTTTGTAAAAATGCCCAAAAGGAATCAATTCGATAAATATAATAGTCTTTTCATAAAAAAAAATTAAAAAGTGTATTTTATGTCAATTATGAAACGAAAAGTCCCCTTAACTCAAGGGCGAGGTGAAAGAATTGGGCAGACAGTTAAAGACGACGAAAACATAATATGAAATACCATTAATAAATATAAATTTATTTCTTCAATTTCTATGGTATTATCATGAGATCCTTGTACAGGTGAGGTGCCCTAAAAAAATTAAAAAAAAATAAAATATATTTCCAAATACTGGCTGGTAACCCCTATTTGCGGCCACTTTGACAGAGCCAACAGTATTCTATCGTGTAAAGAAAAAAAATAGCTTTAATTTTGTAACGGTCGGGTATTTACTAGAAAAATTCTCCGTAGTAATAATTCCCCCATCTCGCGGGAATTTCCGAAATTATTAGTCAATTCACTTCACGAACTTTTAATTCAAAATTTTTGGGAATGAAGTAGGCGAGAAAACCCAAATTTTTCTGGGAAGGAAAAAAAAGTAGAAATCTTTGAGAGTCTGGATTTGAATTTCGAACAGAGAATGGGTTTTTTTTGAGAATTTACCGAAAGGGTCCAGTTTGAGTTTTTTTGAATAAAGTCTGTTTTTGAGGTCGGAGTTGGAAGGCTTACGAGCTGTACGTGATAAAGTCGATGGTAGCTCATGTTTATCCTGCGTTTCCGATAAGTAAATCAACCTTTGGAGTACCCACACTGGATTATTACTAAAAAAAACATATGGTGGACACGCTAATGAAGTAACGGAGGCAGCTGGAAGTTGCGATAGTTGCCACATTGTGTCTTCTAGTCTAGCTAAAAGCATTATATATTGTGATGTAACAACTGGCCAACAGCTTATAAGACCACGATTCCATGCTGGTGGTGTAAATTGTGTTAAATTCAATGAAGATTTTTCTAGTGCGGTATCTGGCTCCAGAGATCACCCTGTTACGTGCTGGGACATCAGAACAAGAAAACTATATCCAATACATAAAGTTATTTCATCATCTTTGTATGGTAATGTTAGGCATTACGATCTAGCGGGTGAACTAGTTACAGATAAAGTTGGTGTACCTATAACGTATATTGTTCAAACTAAGGATGAACAATGTAGTTTAGCAGCATGTTTAGATAGTAATGTGCCATTGATTAATACTGATTATGGTTTTCATTTGTCAGAATATAAATGACACAGGGCTGAGGATTATCATATTGAAAGTGAGATTTTAGCAAATGATTCACAGGTTATATCAGTATCAAAATGTATTGTGCTCGTTGATACTCAATCACTACATGAAAGAAAGAAAAACGAACATTGTAGAAGGTCGGTGGTAAGAATATGAAAGTCGATGGTCGCAACCCTCGCTGCTGTCGTCCAATAATTGCGAGTCGCGTTCATAGACAATTTTCAAATTCTGTTACAAAATCGTTAATTAATTTCTTAAAAGCTAATGAACCGTGTTAAATAATAGCAATATTTAAAAATATAAGTAAACGTCAACCAGTGTCAGATTTGTAAAAGATTTAAGGGTTTAATATTGTACAGGATTTTTGTTAAATAATTCATTTTGGGTGTTGTTTTATTCTTACATTGATTATTATCTACGTTAGCTTGATTATTGTGTTTCCTATATTGATATATACTATATACAATTTTTATTATATTGCTTAAAACTAAATATATTTACACTTTTATTAACTTAATTAATTTCAAAATATTTACATTGTGACTATAATACTTGATAAAAAAAATTATATTAACGCTTTTAAATTTGAAATAGCTACACTACACTGTCCATTTTGGGGTGCAAACAGGCACTCGATTGTTCTTGTTGAAACGATTGCGCAGTAACATTTTGGTTTTGTGATTATCGGCCGATTAACTGGAGCGTCCAGGAGTCGTGCTCAATTAGGATTCTGCCCTAAAAACAAGGTATAAGAATAAAATAATATAACATCGTTTGGCCAAATCGACGTTATGTTTACCGTTCATAGTTGTGTTTTTTTGTTGTTTCGTCGTCGAGTTTTCTTTTGTACCCATTGTACACGATAACACATAAAACACATAATCATTTCTTTTGTTAAATTGTTGTTGATTCTTCCATTTAAGTGTTGTTGAACCTGTTTAGCATTAATACAATTAATTGAATATATGAAGTTGAAGTGGTAATCACGTTGCATATTTTATTCCCCAGCATGAAGTGCTAGTTTTGTTTTGAATTTTTCCAGGATGGTTGGGTGAGGTTTCTCTCTGGGATTCTCTCGTCGTCGCATTACTAAACTTTACAAGTCCACCATATCGTTGCGAGTCAATGATTGAAACCAGTGGGATCTTGACCAAGGACGAGAATGACATGAAGAAATACCACATGGACAATTAGGTAAGTGCTGAACCATATATGTAGCGGTCCGGTCGCACCCCCCACGACCCCTTCCGCCGAGCGAGCATATACCGTGTGACCGGCTTCTCACCCCCTATCACTATTTCGGAACCAGGGAGGATGGTTTGTTTTTCAAAATTTTTATGTCTACCCAAGCATGATGGCAGTAGCCTTGCTGTCACCAGCAAGGAGCTCCATTGTGCCGGTACAATTTGATATATAACTTAAGGGGTCATCCATAAATTACGTGAGGCGTTTAAGGGGGGAGGGGGTCGGGCCGAATCTCATCAAATCTCACGTGGGGCGGGAGGGGGTCTCCGCAAATATCACGTAATTTTTTCCGCAAGAAATAGTGTAAAATTGTGAGAAAACTCGATTAAATTAATAGTACAGGTAAATTAAGCCGACAAAGGCGGTATAGCGGAAATAATTAGGTACAGGGTAAAAATTGGCAGAGAGCTTCCTTTTAGGGATCTTATAAAGCCTACCGATTTTCTACCCCAGGAAGCCCACTTTTTAGGGGCTTTTAGCACTCAAAATGGGTATTTCCGATTTCTTCAATTTTTTTGGCAATATTTCTTAATATCTTTTTGATTTCTTCAATTTTACGTACAATATCTGTAAATGAGAAAAATTTTTAAAATCTTATTTTTGGATCCGCACTTAGATATCATTCACGAAAATATTGGTGCAGTCTCAGATAAACATGGTGAAAGGTTTTATCAATACATATTGCACATAGAGAAGGAATAATGAATCCATTTTATAGTACCTACATAAAAAGTATACGTGAGACTATTACTATATTTCGACTTAATAGCAATTGGGTGTAAAAATTTGGCCACGGTCGTTTACACTGTATTTGTTCACTGTTTCAAATACCATCTAACTGGAGCATCCAAAAAAAAAGTAATGAAAATATCTTAAATATCTTGGAATGAAGAGTATGGAAAATTCTTATCATTTTATACATTGTTTATACATTGGCCACATGTAACGTATGCATTGACTTATACGACCATTTTTAGACACCGACATAATTAGTTATCTAAGCATCTTACAGGATTCGAATTTTGAATCGACGACCATCTGCTCTGATATACTAGAGGCCAAGATAGATTTCAAAACCTTTTGTTAAGATTTATGAATATCGAGAGCTGTGAAGAATGGAAGTCGAACAGATCCGCACTTTTTGAATCTATATGCTGGTGTACAGCCGGCTCAAGCGCTAATTTGAGAAACTGGCTGTGACTTCAGACTCCGCCTTTAAGTCACAGGTTTTTTACCCTAAGGTGACATTTACAAGAAGAATGCTCCGAAGTTTGTATATCTCCATCTTTACAATAATATTGTAAATGACTATACATGCCATAATTATAGGTTTTGCCAAAGTTAACCTTCGTATGTCAATATAATGTAAAATTCTAATTTTTTTTTAAATTCCATATGCTTGCTCTACAAATACACGAATTGAGCTCAAACTAGAACTGAAATTTTTCTGTTCTCTCGTTAAGAAACCATTATCCCTGTAAGGCATCATGAGATTGATTTCCAAATGATAGGCAGAATCACCTGCTAAATGGTAATCCACAGGTATTGTAATTTATATTGGGTGCATGCCGAGTTAATGCTGGGATGATTTTGTGGTACTCTTCTTCAACACAAATTATGTTTTTTTTAAATAAATCCAACGCAATTAAGCACAGATTAACGTATTAATACTACAAATACTTGAGCCGCTGCTTCAAATGCAACGGCTACGCACACAGTGCAAAAAAGTGCCAAAGTGATGTCTCATGCCAGTACTGTGCCAAAAATCACGACGGCGCGTCGTGCCCTGATAAAACCGTCAAATGCTGCGTCAACTGCATGAGAACCAACCAAAAGTACAACAAACAACATAACGTCGCACACTTTGCTTTCGATGAAAACTCGTGCGCGACTTACCAATTCTACAAACAGCGAGTCATTAATCAAACAAATTATTGTTAAAATCCTAACACTATGTTAATCACAATTAATGATTTACAATCTGAAATCCAAACTACTAAATTCTCAAATTCTAGTCAAGTAGACTACTTATTATGTGAAAAGAAAGGATTACTTATTCTACATCTGAATATTCGTAGTTTGAATAAAAATTTTGATGAGCTGAAATTATTTATAAACTCATTAAAAACCAGTCCAGATGTGATAATATGTACAGAAACGCATAAAATAACTTTGCCCGCACTTTACCAAATGGATAATTACACACTTTTTTACGTAGATAGTGAGATAAATAAATGCGACAGCGCTTGTGTTTACGTCGCATCGAGAATTAAGCATAAGAACACGATTAAAAAAATAAATAGAATGAATGTAATTTTGACTGAAATTGAACTTGGATGTGATAATTTGTTGAACGTCTCTTTACAGATCTCATTGTATTGCAATAAGCGATTTCATAAATGATCTTTATAAATACTTAGATGATCTCAAAAATACGCGTAATCATTTAGTGATAGGTGACATGAACATTGACTTGTTACATGAAAACGCAAAAACGAATACCTATATAAATAACTTTTATGAATATGGTTATCACTCATATATAAATATTCCAACTAGAGTAACTAATGATAGTGCAACCTGTATAGATAGGGTTGCCATAAATATTGGTAACTGATACGGGACGCTTCAGTGAAAAATAAATAAAAACATGAAAAAAGTGGGTGTCAATACTGGTAATGTTTTATTATCATAAAATATAGTGAATAAAGTTTAAACAATATTGATTAATACTTCAATTAAGTTAAATGAACTGCTAGTTGAGAAGAGGGCCTTGGAAGAGGTTCATCTTTTTTCGCCCAGTCATATTTTGAAGTAGATTTTCTTAATGATTTCTTTTTCTTTTTTGACATAATCATAAAATTCAGCGATTCAAAATTGTTTTTATCGCAATTCCAAGAAAATTACACGTTTTTCTCTCCGTCATAATTTGTTTTGTCTCTTGCAATAGTCTTTTGTCTGTTTTTGTAAGCAACTCCAGCATATTCACAAAACCCCTTGAGTTTTTCGGTCCTCACGGTGTAAATACAAAAGTACTTGAATATCTTCACGACTATCAATTCAACATCGACAGTCAAAACATCAGCGACTGATGATAAAGTGTTATGTAAAACATGTGCGGGACTGCGGGGCATCCAATACCTTCAATATCTCTGCCCAATTTGGAGTTCAGTTTAAAAAACACATTATAACGTCCGGCTCTATGAAGACTTCCGAAGTTATAATTCGTGTTATCTCCGCGAAAGGCAATAAGCTTATCCAGGGGAATATTCAGATTTTCGAGAGATGTTTTGCAGTAATCAGTGATTGTTTCAGAACGTTCATTATTTAAAGAGACTAATTTTAATAGCTTCGGTTGCTGGCCATCTTTTTTGTTAAATAATTGGATTACCAAGGGGAGAGCAGCATTATGTTATGGTTGCTAGCATCTGTTGCTATTCCAAAATACGATGTCCCTTTTACAGTTTTACTTCTTTAACACATTGTTGCACGCTATGAGGGGCGAGTATATTTTTTACGATTGCCGTAGCCTTAGTTCTAGCAATACTTTGCCTAGTGGCAATCTTTGAATCTGGATACATCAATGCATTCAATTTGGTAGTGCAATCCAACGAGGCAAAGGATTGGGTGTGGTTTACTATTTTATACGCCATAGTTAACTCAGCAGCTGCTATTAAAATTTCTTCTTCGGAATCCTTTTTTATCATAAAACTAGAAATATCCTTGGAGCTTGAAGCGATTCTGACATGGGATTTATGAAGATTTGTGGCAATGTGCTGTTGGATGTCAGATTTACCACCACGGTTTATGGAAATATGTGAATTGCAAATAGAGCACAGTGCTTCAAATTCCGTTCGACCTTTCTTTATAAATGACCATTTTTTGGTATATTCATTTTTAAAATTACACTTTCCTTTTGGCATCTTTTATATTGACTGGAATAAAAAATCGCTTTACTTAGAAACTTGATGTGCAAAAGTGTTTGTTATAAAGATCTGCGAGCAATCACTCACGCGTGAAACTGATCACCGTTCAGCAGGCACTGAGTGAGCCACTGAGCACCGCCCCGCAACGGCCACAACGTGCACCCAGCGTCTCCCGCGCACAGCCTTTACGCCAGACATCGTCAACTGACAGTCCTTACGAATAGAGTTGAGCCGGACTTACACGACATTTGTCCCTTACACGATAGTGAATTGTACTGAGGCTTTCAAATGTCCCGGTTCAAAAATAATGTCCTACTAGTATATGAGCATGTATCGAGATAAATGAGGCGAGGTGTGATTGTAAATACGTAGTGGAGAGACATTTCTTCCATCTTTTGCGGCACTAAAATTGCCAATTTGAAATTAGGCGAGGTGAGCTTGTAAAATACTCTAATTCAGTTTAATGCATATTAGAATCAAACTCGTGAAAACATTGGTGTTTATTTTCTTTCTTTTCTTAATTTGCTTGTTTTTGTCATTTTGGCATTACAATAACTCCTCGCCTCATTTGAAGTATGACATTGTACTGGCTCAAAAGAAAAAAGAGGTACCTCTTACAAACTCATTTTATAATCGTGACCTACCCAACACTACTTACGAATCTGACGAGGTGCTGTGAGAGATATGGATATGGAGCACTTTTCCTCTGTAACCAACCTCAAATACCTCAACTGCAAGTTGAAAAAGAGGCTCTTTTTATGCTCATATTTGCTGTTCTTTTTTCACTTGTCGGTGTCATATTTATATTTTTCTGGTGGACCCCTCAAGGTCGAAAGTTGGCGTTTACTGCTTTACGCTTATATTGGAGAAAACGGGACAAAAACGGGACAAGTAGTAACACGGGACACGATATTCAAATATGGTGACAGTCCCGTATATACGGGACGTATGGCAACCCTATGTATAGATCACATATTTGGTAAACTGAGCGATGCTATCACTGCTATTCCACTCGTATACGATAACGACATAACCGATCACTTTTCTACACTATTGTTTTTAGAATTAGAACCTAATGATAAAGAAAGAAACGCGAGTCCAAATTGGCAAAAAAAATAGATCTAAAAAAGTTGAAAATTGCTATAGACAAAGAAAACTGGGATGATATTTATGTAGAAACGGAGGTTAATATAGCTGTAGATAAGTTTATTGGTAAAATCCGGTACTACTGCGACATTGCGACTAAGTACCTGAAATTAAGGTGCAAGCACGGAAGAAAAGAATGGATTACTAGCGGACTTTTAAAATCATGCAAAATAAAAAACAAGCTATACAACCAATCAAAGTTGAACCCGAATAACATCGAGTTAAAGGAAAAATACACTAAATATAAAAACAAATTAAAAACTATTATACAACAAGCTAAAAAAACTTATTTTGATAAAGTTCTTGTAAATATAGGTAGCGATTTTAGAAAGCTATGGCAATTTATAAACTCAAAAATAAAAAGTGGTTCAGTAAAAAAAGAGAAAATCGAAAAAAAAATTTCAGAAAATAAAAATACCTTACTTTCTAAAAACGAAGAAATTGCGAATGAGTTCAACGAATTTTTTGTCAATGTGGGTCCGAATATGGCAACTAAATTTACGCGACAACCTTTACCGAATAGTAACACGACTCGAACCCAAATTCAAGACTCAATTTTCTTTACTCCCACTAATGAAACCGAAATATTAGAACTGATATCTAAACTAAAAAATAAAGCATCTGGGATCGATAATATTTCTGCGCAAATTTTAAAAGTTATTTCAAAAAACATTGCCAAGCCTTTAGTACATATTTTGAATCTTTGTATTGAAAAATCAATTTTTCCTGACGCCTTCTAAAAGGCAGAGGTTATACCGGTTTACAAATCAGGCGAAGCAGATAGAACTACCAACTATAGACCGATCTCTTTGATTTCTAACTTCGCGAAAATCTTTGAAAAAATATTGAAAGTGAGAATAAATAAATTCATTGAAAAACATAAATTGATAAGCCCGCGGCAGTTTGGCTTTCAATCAGGATTAAGCACTGAAGATGCTTTAACGAATGTTATAGACAAAATACACGATGCTATCAGTACAAAAACACCTTGTATCGCAGTATTTCGGCTCCATAAAGCTGGCAGACCCAAATTGGCGGAACCAAAAAAATTTTTTTGCAGAATTTATTGCTATTTAATTGCTAATTAATTACCGTGTTAAAATATTTATTGCTCTTTTTTTTAAACAATTACAACGGTTCAGCTACCTTGATATCAAGCTGGCTGGACCATTGAAAAACCATGTAAAGAACCGAAAAAAATTGTAACATTGTTTATTGCTAATTAATTGCCAATTAATTACCGTGTCAAAAAATTTTTGCTCTTTTTTTTAAACAATTACAATGGTTCAGCTACCTTCATATCAAGCTGGCTGGACCATTGAAAAACCATGTAAAGCACCGAATAAAAATTGTAACATTGTTTATTGCTAATTAATTGCCAATTAATTACCGTGTAAAAAAATTTATTGCTCTTTTTTTTAAACAATTACAACGGTTCAGCTACCTTGATATCAAGCTGGCTGGACCATTGAAAAACCATGTAAACAACCGAATAAAAATTGTAACATTGTTTATTGCTAATTAATTGCCAATTAATTACCGTGTTAAAAAAATTTTTGCTCTTTTTTTTAAACAATTACAATGGTTCAGCTACCTTCATATCAAGCTGGCTGGATCACTGAAAAACCATGTAAAGAACCGAATAAAAATTGTAACATTGTTTATTGCTAATTAATTGCCAATTAATTACCGTGTTAAAAAATGTTTTGCTCTTTTTTTTTAAACAATTACAATGGCTCAGCTACCTTCATATCAACTGAAAAACCATGTAAAGAACCGAATAAAAATTGTAACATTAAGTGTGTTCGCGTACTTCGCCCGCGGGATTCCTCGGGCGCCAGAAAGCGCCCGAAACCGCCAGATTTCTGTTCGTTTACTTTTTCGGGCTACAAAAAGCGTGGAAATTTTTACTTCTACAGCCAGAAAGTGCCAGAGGTTTTAGCCAGAAAAGTACGCGAACAAAGCTAGTGTTTATTGCTAATTAATTGCCAATTAATTACTGTGTTAAAAAATTTTTTGCTCTTTTTTTTAAACAAATACAATGGTTCAGGTACCTTCATATCAAGCTGTCTGTACTATTGAAAAACCATGTAAAGAACCGAAAAAAATAGTAACATTGTTTATTGCTAATTAATTGCTAATTACCGTGATAAATAATTTATTGCTGTTTTTTTTAAACAATTACAATGGTTTCATTTGTTGAATACGTTCGACCGTTTTGGAGAGCGGTAGTCTTATCGAAAAGGTTTGGTGCAGGTATAGAAAATATCAAGCCAGGTAAGATTAAACAAGTGAAAAAATGCATAATTATAACAAAGTAGAGAGACAATTTTTCGTATATTACGTTCTTCAAAATCGTTTTTTTAGAAGGAGAAAAATGCATTATGCATTGTCTTTTTTTTAAATTGTAATGATAATGAGCACAACAATTTTTCGAATAATTTGGTACCTCGTATTTATTGAGCAATTTTAAATCTTCAATGTAGGATCTGGATTAGGAAGATTTTTTTTATTAAAAATACAAGGAATAAATGAAATGAAAAACAGAAATGGTTTTCTGCACATCAGTAATTGTAAATGTTATAAAATTAATTCAAATAATTCAAATTGAAAGTTTCGGGTACAATCGTACTATTTTATAATATTGAAGAATAAATTAAAAGTTCAGGTACAATTTTTGCACCATCAGAAAGAGTCTTCTTGCGCTCTGGAAACTTGTCGTCATATTCGTACCACCAATTGTTTCTCAAACAAGCAGCTGTGTAATGTGAAATTTGCTGCTTTCGACTTTCTGTGATTCTCGAAGGGCCCTTGTACGCAATCGCTCCTAATAATCTTAGTTCTGTTCCATCGCCTGTTGGACTCAAAACCCTTTTTGGAATGTTTTTTACCGATACGGAGTTGCTCATCATCTGCGGATCTTCACTATTGACAACTTCAACAAGCAAAATGTCTCCTGAGAAGGAAAAGAAATAAAAATATTATTCATTTAGCACACTTTTTAGTATACTATATAAAAAAATTATTTTAACATACCGATTGCACTTATAAAACTTGTATATTCTCCAAGACAGGTTTGTTCTTGACAAGGACTTGAATTTAAACTATTAGATTCCACCAAATTGCGAAAATTTGGATCTGCAATTTGTGTGTCGAACATCTGCAGTTGTTTTAACGTCCTTGTTACTTGTTTTCTCCCAAAGTCTACTTCCGAGCATCTCTTGATTTCATGTACAGCTGAAATTTTGTTTGTAAGTGACGTCGCAAAATCCATAACGTTATGAGCAGCTTGCATACCGAACATTGCAGATTTTTCTCTCATCATCGGTAAATCACAAATGTCCATCAAAATTTCTGCTCTTTTTTTGTATGTGTCGTCTTTTGTGTTAGTCACAATTCCCTTTTCGTAAAGTTCCAAAAGAAATTTAAGAAATTTGTCATCGTAATCCACGATCTGAAATCAAACAAATAAGCGCATTGTACGTATTTGCATTAACTTAAATTTGCTAAATAAAAATCAAAATCTATTTGAATACAATTGAAGTACATAATGATTGTTATAGTACCTTGCTTCTCAAGTTGGCATCGTCACAAATCGATACATACAATAATTGTGCAACGCTGTCGAAAGCACACGTATTTGCAACGTAGATTTTCTCGCCACTTATCTTTATTGGTCTTGTCGAAAAATTGTTACCGTTTTTTAAAACGACAATTTTATGACTTTTTCCGAATTTAATCGCATCTTTCAGCAATTCTTTTCGACCTCCCAGATATAGCGCTTTCGACTTAGACTCTCCAACTTTTCCTTTCCAGTTTTCGATATATCTGTTTGCTTGTACTTTTTTTGTAGATGCGACTGCTTCTCGTCGACAAAATTCACTCTGGTTTGTCCTTAAATCAGTGTCGAATTGCTCGTCGGAATCATGTTTGCTTCTCGCCGATTCTGTAATAAAATTGAATTGTAAATTATTTATATAGTAAAAATTATTTGATTGTAAAAGTATTTTTCTAATTTTTTTTGTTCGAAATGTTAATTTGCGAACAATACTTGTGGGTTTTTTTGTACGTTTCGTGGTTTTATCGACAGATTTTTTCAAGTGGCAGCTTCGGCAAATTTTCTTCTGATTATATCCCTCATCAGCACCACCCACATTTAGTGGATAAGAGCATTCTTTCATATGATGGATTCCCGTTTTACATTTGGGCATGGCACATGTTCGAGGAAATGGCAACTCATTTATGCATGCTGGACAATCATTAGTAGTGTGTTCTGCCAACATTGGCACGCTGCTCGAGTCAATCGATTCGACGACTGTTCTAACAGGTTCTGAAAAATAGAACAATAATTTATTTTCGTTTTCTACAGTTTTTTATTTACTAAGCTTATGTTATAAATGTAGTAAAAATTGTAGTATTTCTATCACCTTCAGTTTCCGGTTCCGAGTAATTACGTGGTCTAGCTTCAATGATGTTCATTTTGCCCTTAAGATATTCAATATGTTCATGGACAAAATGATCGACTCTATATGGAAGGTCAGGAAAAACATCCGTTTTCAGCACTTTAAATCCGCATTCACTTGCTGAAGATGTTGCAGGTACTCTTCCATACCCAAAATCGTCTCGACGAATGCAGGACCAGATTGGAAGAAGTGCCAAATGCTTCAACAAGTAGTTCCCTAGATCTGGCAAGTAGTAGGGACTGATCTTTGTTCCTGTTTGTTGTTTTAAATCACTGATAACTTCTTTTTTGATAGCAGCACCCCAAGCAGACCACTTGTTTTCCGTGAGTTTGGTACTTTCTTCTAATTTCTCTATCTGCGCCTGCAAATTTTGTTGAAACTCGTCATCAGTGTCTACGTCAACCTCTTCTGTGCCATGAACCTGTTTTATGATTTGGTCAAGCTCGTCGTTTTTTGAAAAATAAAAATTCAATTTGAATAATGAATTATTTTTAACATTTTTCAACAACTTACAGGAAGTCGAAAAATTCAACTCATACCTGTTATCAAAGCTTCTAACTTTTCCTCTGCTTTTTGAGCCGTGGATTTAAGTCCGTTAGAAAGTTTTCCATACTTTTCGCTAAAGGCAAGAGTCAAAATATGACGGCATATGACGAGTTGCCCGATGGCGCCCAGGTAAAATTTCCGTAGTTCACGAGGCTTCTTCCTAAATAAACTCGAGTACAAATGGATGAAGTGTGCGTTGTCCAATCGTAAATAGGTGGCAGGAAGTGGGCCAGAAATCTCGAACAAGTAATCGGCGTAATCTTCCACAGAATTGAACTGCGTATGCGCTTGCGTTACAGCGTTCATCAGTGCCCGAGACATGTCTGTGACGACTTCCTTCGGAATACAGCCAGCGATTCGAGCTTGCGTCATCAAGAAGAAAAAGATTTTGTCCGTATCATGACTTTCTGATAACATCTGGGCTGTAGAAAATTGTCCAGCAGAGCACTTCATCTTCATGTCGTACAAAAATGTAGGCCCAGAAGGCCTATCGTACAATTTTTTGATAGTTTTTGTAAAACCTCCTGAAGCATCAATAGTCACATAACTCCCCAGTTTTTTGCAGAACTCCCGGAAAAGCTGAAGTTGTGGAGTAATCCAATAAATAACAAAAAACGGTTTGAGGCAAAAAATCGGAATTTCATTCTCGTATCCACTGTTTGACATTATTTCAAGCGCCTTCATTGGATCCTCGTCGATGTATTTTTCTTTAGCCAGTTGATACTTCGCTTGCCTTAAAACCTGTGCGGAATGCAAATTTGGCGGCTCTGTCTCTCCTGGCACCATTAGTTTGCTCGCCAATTCTGCGCGGTACTTTTCAACTGGTTTATGTTGTAACATTTCCGCAACTTGTCTCCTTTTCACATCTCGTAGCCAGAGCTTACCACAGTCCTTCAGGGAACCGAGTGTGATGGTACAATCGAGAACAACTTGCTTTGGATCCTTATCAAAGTTGATGTTGACTTGTAGAAAAGATCCACATTTGCACTCCGCTACAAAATACAATTGAATTATAAGTATCATTTTTATTCAATGATAACTAATAATTTCAAAATAACAATATTTTATGTTTCCAGTTTCGTAATTTAGTGATATGTACGTTGTTTGGATCTTGAATGCACAGCGCAAAGACGTTGCAGCGATGATTTCACCGAAAATCTTATCGGTATACTGTCCGGGTTTGAATCGCACCGCAGCTCGGTACCCTCCTGTCCGGCCGGAGCATTTTTTCTTGTACTTTTCCGTCAATTCCATGAACTCACATTTAGTTAACGGGATCTCAAGATATATATCCTTTTCGAATGATAACGAAGAATTATTAATGGTCGAATTCGCGTCGTTCTGGAGCGACAGATAACTGTCGTTCGCTGCATCATCCCCATCTTGATTTGTTTTTAGCTCTTTTCTAAATACACACGCATAAGTGTAAATAGTTGATGCCAAAATGCGGTTCTGGAACTCTCGTGCTAACGTTGTCCAGATCGGGTGGGTTTTGCCCACCAAAGCCTCTGATTGCTCATGAAATATTTCTCCAATGTGACGCCCTAGAAGATCAAGAACACTTTGCTTATCCACCGTAGCAAGACGACCACGTCACGGTATACAGAAACAAGGTAATGTAAAAGAGAAATGTCATTTGAATGCTGACGTCACTCGGCAAGTCTTCCCCATACAAAATCGAAATTGTTATTGTTGTTTTCTGTATTAACTTGCCGGGTGACGTCGGCTTTTTCTACGATATTCGTACGATATTCGAGCTGTCAGTCTCTTTTACACTACCTTGTTTCTGTATACCCACGGTATACAGAAACAAGGTAATGTAATGGAGAAATGTCATTTGAGTGCCGACGTCACTTGGCACGCTCTTCCCATATAAAATCGGAGTTGTGTTGTTGTTTCTACATTAGTGCTGACGTCACTCGGCACGGAATTTCTACGATATTCGAAGCTGTCAGTCTCTGTTACATTACCTTGTTTCTGTATACCGTGTGTATACCGTGGACCACGTCTTCTGTCACATTCACTGTTCATGTTGAAACACAGACAACTCTCACATCACTAAACCATGCATGACATAAAAAATATCGTCTATAATAATATTCTAGTTGTCCCACTTTCAACATTTTTCCAAGAAATCGAACGAGAATTTTCTTCAGAAAAGAATTTTTTTATTTTCTGTTGTTTTGTTTGATCGGCAGAGAATTTTTTACAGAAGAGAACTTGGGCGCGTGGCAATATTCAACATGTTGAACAACCAGATTTCACCGTGGTTTACTTGAAACCGAAAGCTGATGAGACTCGGTTTGGTGTTGTTAGATCGGTGACATTTCCACCATTGAATAATGCCACGCAACCAGTGTTGGGCATAATCAACTAATTCAGCTTCCCTGAATTTTTTTTGGAATTTTTTTTAGTATTTAGAATTTCACCTATGTACTTGCGCATAGCTGAACAACTTCAAATTTGGCATATATGTTTAGTTCGCGTGAAAATACAATCTGGCCATTTTATAACAAATTCAAGATGGCGGCTCTAAAATGGCGGGCAAATGTGGCAATTGTGTTCCGATTGAACTGAAAATCAGTATCAGGGGGCTTTAAGGGTTCCAAATGACGAATTTGTGGTTGAAATTTGAAAATTCAAAATGGCGGACTAATTTTGGCAAATGTGTTCCGATTGAACTGAAAATCAGTATCGGGGGGTTTTAAGGGTTCCAAATGACGAATTTGTGGTTGAAATTTGAAAATTCAAAATGGCGGATTAATTTTGGCAAATGTGTTCCGATTGAACTGAAAATCAGTATCGGGGGGTTTTAAGGGTTCCAAATGACGAATTTGTGGTTGAAATTTGAAAATTCAAAATGGCGGACTAATTTTGGCAAATGTGTTCCGATTGAACTGAAAATCAGTATCGGGGGGTTTTAAGGGTTCCAAATGACGAATTTGTGGTTGAAATTTGAAAATTCAAAATGGCGGACTAATTTTGGCAAATGTGTTCCGATTGAACTGAAAATCAGTATCGGGGGGTTTTAAGGGTTCCAAATGACGAATTTGTGGTTAAAATTTGAAAATTCAAAATGGTGGACTAATTTTGGCAATTGTGCTCCGATTGCACTGAAAATAGGCCCAGGATTTTTACATTTGAGTCGTTTAATTTTAAAATTATTTTTTATTAATTAATTATAAAATGCATGTTTTTAGTTTTTTTAAATTATACATATATTGTTCTGTTTATCTCTTTTGAGAGAGCTTGTTGTTAGTAGATTTCATTTGGGCTTCCCTCGCTGTGCTTCCCGCACTTCCTGAAAATCGCGGTTTTCTTTGTAGCTGGACTTTATCACAAGTACTTTTATTGTACTCATGCTCAGTATTAACGCGTATTATTTTTATACCAATTTTTTGGTTATTTCGCTTTACCATATAACGTAAAATACACTTCAACGTAGAAAAAACAATACCGCAATATTTTTGATATACTATATAGAGAAGATTCTGATTCTGATTCTGACCATAGAGATAAATTATGTAGATGAGAAAAGTAAAACAAGAAAAAAGTTCTATGAAATAAGACGATCAAAACTAACTGAGCGATTGAATGTGTTAGTGAGTAAGATTGTAAAGCTGAGGAGGATTTAACAAATTTAACCTAAGCTTGGTCGAAAAGTACCAAATAAGCACCAAATAAGGCCAATTTTAACATCAGAATTGCTTATAACTGCAAAAGTAAAGGCCGTGGTATAAAAATTGTCTGGACATTATTTCTAGGAAATACTTCAAGCTTTTTAATTTTGGAGAAAAAAGTTATCGGTTAACTACGTATTTTTTGGAGAAAAAGATGGTTTTAGTTGAAATTCGTCCTTTATCACTATAGAAACCCCCATACCGATTTTCAGTGCAATCGGAACACAAATGCCAAAATTAGTCCACCATTTTGAATTTTCAAATTTTAACCACAAATTCGTCATTTGGCACCCATAAAGCCCCCCGATACTGATTTTCAGTGCAATCGAAACACATTTGCCAAAATTAGTCCGCCATTTTGAATTTTCAAATTTCAACCACAAATTCGTCATTTGGAACCCTACTAGGCAAGTGTCAAAATCAAAAAATTAATTTATTTGAGGATTTAGTTATAGATATTCGCTAAAATTCGCAATTATTCACACTAGCAACTACTATTCACCACTTAAAATATTCGGTGCAACTGTTGAGCTCACCACATGCCACCACAATGAATACTGCCACAGTTCCTAGGTGAAGTTCGTTGCAATGGTGAATATTGCCACATTTTGTCAAACTTCGGTTGCATCGGTTTTTAACATGTTGAATATTGCCACGCGCCCCTTGTGTTGTGTTTGATTTTTTTGCTATTTTACGATTTGTGTTTAAAGAGGGGCTCCACTAGTTAACAATAACTAAGTCCGATGTAGTTCGTTATCGATACTAACCGAAAATGGACATTCCCATCGCAAGATGGTTTATTTAAGGGTTTGGTTTATTTAGTGTTGACAAATAGTGGATCAAGCAATTAGTTATAGTGTGCCTTAAGTACCACTGTGATAGGCTGACCTGCCTATGACTCATAGGGACTTCAGAAAAATATCTGATCCGATTTAAAAATTTGTCACAAAGGATTAGGATTATGAGAACGAGCGTGATAAAATAAGCATGAATTCAAAAACAAAGAACACTGTCTCGTAAACGTATAGTATTCTTTTCTGATTGGGTCATTCCAAGCGCGCGAATGTTTGAAACTCTTTTTTCTAAAGCGACGATAAAAACTCCAATAAAATTTAATCGGATTTGAGAAAAAAGATTCCATTTAATTATTTGCATCATACAAAGTGTGATTTCCTATTTTATCATGATACTTGTCCTATCTTACCTGGCTTGATCTTTTTTCATACCTGCGCCAAACCTTTGTAATTGTTTAAAAAAACAGCAATAAATTATTTATCACGGTAATTAATTAGCAATTAATTAGCAATAAACAATGTTACAATTTTTATTCA
The DNA here is from genome assembly GCA_963855945.1 of Thereva nobilitata. Classification (NCBI taxonomy): domain Eukaryota; kingdom Metazoa; phylum Arthropoda; class Insecta; order Diptera; family Therevidae; genus Thereva; species Thereva nobilitata. Next base: position 111,731,469 of record OY979694.1, read on the forward strand.
GTTCTTTACATGGTTTTTCAATGGTCCAGCCAGCTTGATATGAAGGTAGCTGAACCATTGTAATTGTTTAAAAAAAAGAGCAAAAATTTTTTGACACGGTAATTAATTGGCAATTAATTAGCAATAAACAATGTTACAATTTTTTTTCGGTTCTTTACATGGTTTTTCAATGGTCCAGCCAGCTTGATATCAAGGTAGCTGAACCGTTGTAATTGTTTAAAAAAAAGAGCAATAAATTTTTTTACACGGTAATTAATTGGCAATTAATTCGCAATAAACAATGTTACAATTTTTATTCGGTTGTGTACATGGTTTTTCAGTGGTCCAGCCAGCTTGATATGAAGGTAGCTGAACCATTGTAATTGTTTAAAAAAAAGAGCAATAAATTTTTTTACACGGTAATTAATTGGCAATTAATTAGCAATAAACAATGTTACAATTTTTTTTCGGTTCTTTACATGGTTTTTCAATGGTCCAGCCAGCTTGATATCAAGGTAGCTGAACCGTTGTAATTGTTTAAAAAAAAGAGCAATAAATTTTTTAACACGGTAATTAATTGGCAATTAATTAGCAATAAACAATGTTACAATTTTTTTTCGGTTCTTTACATGGTTTTTCAATGCTCCAGCCAGCTTGATATCAAGGTAGCTGAACCGTTGTAATTGTTTAAAAAAAAGAGCAATAAATTTTTTAACACGGTAATTAATTAGCAATTAAATAGCAATAAATTATGCAAAAAAAATTTTTTGGTTCCGCCAATTTGGGTCTGCCAGCTTTATGGAGCCCTATATTTCATGTATAATATTTACCTGTTTTACATGTCGACGTGGTATGTACGCGTGCTTTGCATTTCAGCCGCTGATACTCAATACAACGATAAATCGGTTTGTGTTTCGTCTCGTAGTGTAAAGAAAGCAAGTGATTTTCATGAAGTAATAAGTTTTTCTTTTTTTGACTTCGCACAAACTTTAGATGCATTTTAACCGCAACGATAAAAGGATCACAATAAATTAATAACAACACGTAACAGATAATTAAATTAGGAACACAAAACGGTATTAGAAATTACGCACGTCGTTCACCTGGCAAACAGTGGCGTTTATTTTGAAACCGATGTAATCACGACCATAGAGGACGTTAATTAAGCGAATCAAAACATTAGGTACAATTTTGAGAGAAAGTAGTTAGTTACTGCTTGTATCATCTATAATAATATTCTAGTTGTGCCACTTTCAACATTTTTCCAAGAAACCGAACGAGAATTTTTTTCAAGAAAATTTTTTTATTTGCTGTTGTTTTGTTTGATCGGAAGAGAATTTTTTACACAAGAGAACTTCGTTTTGTGTTTGATTTTTTTTGCTATTTTACGTTTTGTGTTTAAAGAGGGCACTAGTTATAATAATACATAATTAAGAAACCAACGCGTCTTTGCTCAATAACTATTATTAGCAAAATTTCATCTTTATTGAAAATTTTTTTTTAATTGCATTTTTTTATATTTTGCAATTTTTTAAATGTTGCAAAGGAGAATGGGCAACTTTGTATGGGTCCCGTCCCCAGTGCTATAACAAGTTGTGATATATATATCATTTGAAAGGTTATCACAATGGCTTTATTTTATTATATGACACCATCAATGGCACTTTTGCAGTGGAAGAGCTATGATTAACAAAAATGTTTTATTTTCAAATAAAAGGTAATATTTATTTGGCTTTATGTTATCAACCAAATTCATATAAACGGTAGTATTAGCAGTTAAACGTGTGGTCCCCGTCCTGTTTTATTATAAACAATGCAGTATAAAGGTCTGTACTGTTTAAGTCTAGGTGAAAAATAAATTACTTTATATATTAACTAGCTGGGACCCGGCGCGCCTATGCTGCACCCATAAGCCAATGGTAGTAATCAGGTCATATGAATTTTAATATACAGTAGGAGAGTTTGAAAAAGACAATTTATTGGTATGTTTTATTCCAAATGACAAAATGTGAAACTATTAGGGATCTGAAATTTTGATCGAGCCAATAAAACAAAATTAAAGATTATTCGCACTTAAAAAATCATTGTTCAAAAGAATGAAAAGCAAATTATGTAAAAACCTACACAATTCAAAATCCAAGAGAACCTCAACCAAATATGGGCGTATGCCTCCAATCGCGTGAACGTGAACGAAGGAAATAGGTGAATTGTATTAAAACACAAAAATTAACAGCGCTAACGGAAAAACGGCAATACAGATTTACTAATATTGTGAAAAAATCTACTATTTTTTTCAAACCCAAAAAACTTGAATATACCGCACTTGATGCAAATGGCACTTGTACTATAATTATTTCTCTGAAATAAGGCACATGCGATTTGCACGAACTCAAATAGCTCAATTACAATACGCATTAGGGTGGTCCAAGCTTATATGGCGAAAAAAAAATTGTCAGGTAGAAGTCACGCCACCCTCTGGTTTTGTTACACCTACAATTCCTATTGTGTGTTCAAAATTTCGGCCCCCTATCCTATATACAAGCGGGTGCTCATCGAGTTTGAAATATGAGATTTTATGACAAAGTCCAAAGGCAAGATATTTTTTATTTTTGTCACTTTTTTAATGTGCACTCATGCGTTTGAGAAGTTTTTACTTTGCTTCTTACACTAGTTCGAACGGTTTGATTCATTTTAATCTTCTGATTATGTCATCATTATCCAGGAGTTGGAAGGACTAGGCATTGATATGTTGATGTAGCCGTTGTTCATGACTTTGAGCATATTTTTGGATGACGCTTTCGATCTTATTTACATCCAAATCCTTATCTAGGTTGTCATTATCAGCATCGAGAATATTACGAAGAACTTTGTTTTGGAAGCGTTGAATTATGTTTTTGTTATTTTGGCTAGTAAAACCCCCGTTCCATAAGTCCAAACTGGATTGTGAACTTGTTTATACAGCAAAAGCTTATTGTACATTGACAGACCAGAGTAACGGCCCATTAACTGGTACATCTTCCTGTACTTCATCTTTAGTTCTTCCTGTTTTTTCTTGACACGGGGCTTCCGCCTGAGTTTTGCATTTAACGTCATGCCTAGATATTTGGCTATATTCTCGTACCGAACTACTTGTTGGTTGATGTATACTGGCTTTTGATTGATACGTTTATTGGTGAAATCAATGTGCACAGATTTAGTCTCATTAAGTTTAATTCGCCATTTTTTAGTCCAGCGTTGCATCTCGACAATCGCAGGTTGTAGTTTTTCGGTAGACTCAGTATTGTTCTTACCAGAATACGGGAACGCACACTCGTGTGCGATAAATTTTGTGTGCGCCAAAACGCACATACTCATGAGTATGTGCGCTTTTCTTGTCCTTATTACTCACGCACGTGAGCCGTGAGTAATTGAATAATTTCGTGTGCGCACATGAGTCGAGAAATGAGTTTTGAGTCGTTCGTGTGCGCACATGAGTATTTCCAATTACACGAACGACTCAAAACTCATTTTTCTACTCATGTGCGCACACGAAATAATTCAAGTGCACACAGCTCACGTGCGTGAGTAATTGACAATTCTCCTTATTACTCACGCACGTGAGCTGTGTGCGCTTGAATTTTTTCGTGTGCGCACATGAGTCGAAAAATGGGGTTTGAGTCGTTCATGTGCGCACGCGAGTGTGCGCTTCCGAACTCTGGTTGTTACCAATAGCTAAGATTGCAGTGTCATCGACGAAAGTAGTAACAATGTTTTAACTGAAGGTAAGTAGATCATTGGTGTTCAGGGTCACCAAGAAAAGAAAAACATACCAACAGCAAATTCCTATGCATGGAAATAAAACCAACATGCATGGTTCGCATTTTTATCAACATAAGAATTACTTTAATAATCAAGAACTCCCACAAAGATAGGCTCAGATTACGTCTGCCGTTATCTGAGCTTTTGAGTTCTAAGGAACAAATAAATTTCTATTTTGCATCATTGCAGTTTTTAATCATTTTATGTTTTTTGTTTTTCTTGGTGGCCCTGAATTGAAAATGTTTTCTTTTTTTTATTCTTTAACCATTCAAATTTCTATGTTCATTGTATTTGTTCTTTAGTATATAAGTCAAGCTCATAATAAAATTAGTTCAGTTGTCAATCAACGTTCAAGAGTTTTAAATCAAAGTTACCTTTCAGAATTATTATTTTCGGTGTCCCGGTACAAGGAACCAGGGACACTCACCACGCCAGTCAAGGTACAAGAACCTTTGACTAATTTCTGTTTACCTCTTTCAAGTGCAATTATTTAATTATTTTGGCAAGGTATCAAGAACCTTGCCAAAGCCCATCGAATAGAGCAAAGGAGCTCTACATTTCTGGTGACCCCGACGTGATCTTCCACGGAAGATCACGTTCGCACTTCGTTGGACCATCACACCATCGTCTACGAACTAATGGAGGAATTAGCAGGAAAACAGAAGAAGCTTGGAGAAGACATCCAGCAGCTGATATCCAATTATCAAAAGACTCCAGTGTCACGAAGGACCAGAGCCCTCTGTGAAGAGAAACGCCAACGTCTAGATGCCTTGTGGGACGAATTCGAGAGCATCGACACCACTATAAGATGCAAATTCGAAAGTCGTCCAGACCACTCATATTTCAGCACCGAATACTATACAGGAGTGAATAAAATCTATCTCAAGTACCGGGATAAGATGACTGCACAGATTGAATCCACGAACGAAGAAAATGATCAACCAATAGATCAGCCTGCAGAAACCAGTCCAGCAGATGAATCAGAGTATGAGGACGAAGCTGCTGCAGTTAGTACAGCATCTCAACCAGAAAATATGAAGGCCATGGGTGCACGACCAAAGCAACCGCCTCATACACCAAAGAAATCAGTTAAAGACAGCGCCACAGCTAACGATTTCAACACTGCTAAACCAGGGACTCCTCTGAGCCGAATTATTCGGAGACATAGGGCCAGAGTCGAGTCATTATACCACGTACTCGAAGCATCGAGCAGCAATCAACAGGAACGCAAATCTAAACAGTACTATCAATACACCATACGCAACATTGAGCGACATTGGTCCCAAATAGAAAGTTTTAATGCTGAAATATGGGAGTTGACCGATAACCCAACCGCAGCCGGCTACAACCTTCAGGAAGTCATGGACTTAGAGCAACAAGTGCAGGCAACAATAATCCAGCTGTCTGAGTGCGCTGACCAACAGCCCACTGTTGAGGCTAGTGGACATCCAACCAATAATTCAGCCATGAAGCTGCCAAAGATCGTAATCCCTATCTTCGACGGGAATTATCTTACATGGAGACAATTTTATGATTTATTTACACAAATGGTCCACAATCAACCCATGAGTGGATGCGAAAAAATGTGGTACCTCAAAACTAACTTGAGGGGTGAAGCCGAAAAACTCATTAGACATCTCAGTCTATCTAATGAAAATTACTCGGCCGCCTGGGAGCTGCTAAAGGCTCGTTATGAAAATAAGAGACTATTGGTAACCGCCCTGATCAACCAGTTGATGGTACAACCAAAACTTAGTTCCGAGAGCTCCACGAACATAAAGGCTCTACATGATACCACCAAGGAGACGCTCATGGGTCTTGAGAACCTCAACGTTCCCACCGATAACTGGGACCCATTACTCCTACACATCCTAGTAGGAAAACTAGATAGATTGACTCACATCCTGTATGAGCAATCCCTGATCCAGCCTCGAGCATTGCAGTCAATTGAACATTTCCTCACCTTCCTGGACAACAGATTCCAATCATTGGAAGCCATTTGAACCAAGAACAAGTTCAATGAAGAACCCTTTAGGAAGCCGAGTCAACCTGCCCGAAAGGCCAACGCTTTTGTATCAACAACGACAACATCCAAGTGTATATCATGCTCTAAGAACCATGCACTATTCATGTGTCAAAGCTTCCTCCAACTGAATCAGGCCAATCGACTAAAGCTCCTGAGGAAACATAACCTGTGCGTCAACTGCATGAGGCCTGGCCATGCAGCAGCCACTTGTACCTTGCGAGGTTGTACAATTTGTAACAAAAAACACAACACATTAGTACACCTCCAGCAGTCAAATCCAGACAAAACCCACGCGCCTCAGTCACCACCAACCACCACTGTCGAGCACACCAACGTGAATCCGACTGGACAATTCTTCAGCCTGGTAGCGCAAGGATACAACCCACATAGAAGCTACGTTCTGCTCAGCACGGTAAAGGTGCTTCTCAAGACAGACCATGGACTCAGTGTGGAATGCAGGGCAATCTTAGATTCCGGGTCCCAAGTAAATATTATCACCGAAAGGATGCTCAAAAAACTAAGGGTAAGAGCGATTCCTGATATTATGCAAGTTCAAGGCATCAGCCCAGCAAAACAACAATCCCGCCAGAGGGTAAGTCTGACCATGGAATCTCAGACAACTGGATTTTCCACCAGAATAGAAGCATTCGTCTTAAAACAGATTTTGCCGCCACAGCCGAGCCAACCCATCGAGACGACATCCTGGCCTATACCAAGTAACATCAAATTAGCCGATCCAGGTTTTAATCAACCTAACCACGTAGACTTATTGATTGGCGCCGAGCATTGTCTTCAACTGCTATGTGTAGGACAGATCAAAATGGGCGACGACTTACCAATCCTTCAAAACACTTCACTGGGCTGGGTGGTCGCCGGGAAAATCAATAATGTTTCTCTAGACAACCCAGTGTGCAGCGTTCTCTGCACAGATGAAGACATGAACCAACAACTGGAGAGGTTTTGGCATATCGAAGAAGCCACTGAAGATAAAAGGCCTATGACCACGGCTGAGAAGCGTTGTGAGGAGTATTTCAACTGCACCTTCAGAAGAACTAATTCAGGTCGCTTCATAATTAAACTCCCATTCCTAGATAACCCTCACAGCCTAGGAGAATCCCGGGACATTGCAACCCGCCGATTCATGGCCATAGAACGAAGACTAGCCAAGAACGAGACTTTGCGTGCTCAGTACGTGGATTTCATGGAAGAATACCAACGGTTAGGCCACATGCAAGAAGTGGACCTAACTCAAATACAAGCCCCATGCTACTTCATTCCGCACCACTGCGTAAGCAAGCCAGACAGCACCACAACTAAACTTCGAGTGGTTTTTGATGCCTCCTGCAAGACTTCTTCAAACCTATCTCTGAACGACATTCTAGCCACAGGTCCCACCATACAAGATGAATTATTTACCATACTGTTACGCTTCCGATTGCCGAAGTACGTCTTCTCAGCCGACATAGAGAAAATGTACAGGCAGATCCTAGTCGACGAGAATGAAAGGAGATTTCAATTGATCTTATGGAGAAGCAGCCCTAGCCAGGCACTCAGGTGTTATCAACTAAACACGGTTACGTACGGAACCACATCAGCTCCATATTTAGCCACGAAGTGCTTGCAAAGACTGTCTCAGGATGAAGCGGATGCTTTTCCACTAGGAACAGAGGTTCTAGCCAGAGACTTCTACATCGACGATGTGATGTCAGGAGCCAACAACTTAACAACAGCGTTAGAAATGCAAGCCCAGCTAAGAAATGTCCTCTTGAAGGGAAATTTCAACTTAAGGAAATGGTGCTCCAACAACCCCCAGCTCTTGAAAGACATTCCGCCAGCCGATAGAGGACATCAATTAAGCCTGGACAAAACAAATGATCAGCAAATCAAGGTTCTAGGATTAATTTGGTCACCAAGTTCTGACTCATTTCAAGTTCAAACAACCCAAAGTCAAGAACGCAAGGTTACGAAGCGGATCGTTTGTTCCGAGATTGCTCGCCTCTTCGATCCGCTTGGAATTATGTCTCCCGTGGTGATCACAGCCAAAACATTCCTCCAGGAGCTATGGTTGTTAAAACTGGACTGGGATGCATCATTACCCATGGAGCTACATACCAAATGGAAGACATTTCGAGAAAGGTTACCGGCACTCAGCGAGGTCACATTTCCCAGACATGTATTCTCGCACTCAACACCACAAAAGGTACAAATCCATGCTTTCGCAGACGCCTCTCAGAAGGCCTATGGGGCGGCTATATATGTAAGATCACAAAACAGTAACAAACAAATAATCGTCAGGCTACTGTGTTCAAAATCAAAAGTAGCGCCAATCAAACAAGTTACTCTACCGCGGCTCGAATTGTGCGCTGCCAAGCTAGCCGTAGAACTCACCAATCGCATAAAGGGGGATTTACGCCTCAAAACTGAGCCAACGTTTTTTTGGACAGATTCTGAAATTGTCCTCAATTGGATAAACTCCACATCCTCATCGTACCAAACGTTCGTGGCCAACAGGATTGCTGCAATCCAGAGTCTATCCCACGCTAACCAATGGCGTCATGTTGGTTCCAAGGACAATCCAGCTGATCTCTTGACAAGAGGGATAACACCCGAAGAATTAAAGAACTGCGCCACATGGTTTTATGGACCATTCTTCCTGCACGGAGATGAAGCTCTTTGGCCCCAACCATATCGGGGCAACACCGAAAATACGCTGGAGAAGAAACGAACGGCTCTACCAGTGACAACAATTACCAGCTCTGAAAATCATTTTGTATATGGCATCGACCATCGCAATTCATTCGGAAGGTTAAAGAGAGTCACGGCGTACATTTTGCGAATTTTAGACCGTCTCAGAAAAAGGAGTACCATCAACAACCAATCCGAGGGACCATCAGCACAGGAGCTTCATCAGGCCCTCCTAACAATTATCAAAGTGATCCAAGGAGATCACTTCAAGGAAGAAATAGAGCACCTAAGACAAGTCAAGGAGTTGAAAAAAAATAGTGCTCTCAATAGTCTCGCGCCATTTATAGACGACAAAGGAATTATGAGAGTAGGCGGACGTTTGCAAGCGGCAGACCTCCCGTACGATGCAAAACATCCCATCCTGCTTCCTTACTCGCATGCATTCACAAAGCTACTGATGTCAGATATCCATATGCAACAACTGCACGTCGGGCCCCAAACTCTGTTGGCCATCACCAGGCCACACTTCTGGCCCATAAAAGGTAAGACCATTGCCAGATCAGTAGTTCAGCAATGCGTACGGTGCACAAGAGCCAAACCAAACATGCTATCCCAAATGATGGGAAATTTGCCACCACATCGGGTCCAACCTGCCAGGCCATTTGTAAACACTGGCGTTGATTTCTGCGGGCCTATATGGACGCATTACAAAATACGAGGCAAACGACCTCACAAATCATACATCGCAGTCTTCTGCTGTTTCGCCACCAAGGCGACCCATCTAGAAGTAGTAAGCGACTTGACGACACAAGCCTTCATCGGCGCTCTAAAACGCTTCATGGCCAGACGGGGACATTGCCGCAATATCTACTGCGACAACGCAACCAATTTTGTGGGAGCTAAAAACGAGTTAAAGGAACTACGAGACTCAGTGCATTCTAGTGGGGCCAAGTCAAAAATCGATGCTGCTTGCGGAAGTCACGGAACCGATTTCCATTTCATTCCGCCACGGGCGCCACATTTTGGCGGTCTCTGGGAGGCTGCTGTTAAATCCGCCAAGCACCTATTGACACGAACATTGGGCAATGCATCACTGACATATGAAGAACTTGAAACAGTGGTAGTTCAAATTGAATCCATTCTGAACTCGAGGCCGCTAACATCCATGTCATCAAATCCAAACGATCTATCAGCTTTGACTCCAGGTCACTTCCTCATTGGGGAGCCGCTCACCAGCACCATTGACCCAGAAGCAGAGCCAAGCAACGTCACGCTTCCAACACGCTGGAAATTGATCGCTCATCTTAAGAACGAATTTTGGAAGCGATGGTCACGCGAATATTTGAACGAACTACAACAGCGTAACAAGTGGACACACGGCAGTCCGAATATTCAACCCGATACCTTAGTCATCATCAAGGAAGACAACATACCTTCGTTAAAATGGCCTCTCGGTAGAATCATCAAGGTCATTAAAGGAAACGATGGTCTCGCACGAGTTGCTGACATCCGAGTTAAGGGGAACATTATACGCAGACCCATCCACAAGCTTGCACCACTCCCAATCCAAACCGAAGGTACGTCATCGGAAAGTGACCCGCCGAAAGGGACGTCAGAACCTCCAATAAAGCAACCAGACAAAACACCAAGCAATGATACGAGCACTGCTTACTTAGAAGCTCCGACAAACCAGGGTGAACGACAAGCTTCACGAAAAAGGGCACGAGTCTCGTTAGGACATGCCATCACCACGCTGCTATTGACTTGTCTACTAATCCCATCAATATCCAGCACCAATTCCACCCCAATCACAGTAACGTCGTTTAAATCTCAACCTGGACTTCACTTCGAAAACCTCGGACCTGCTAGCATAATATCCGACGAATGGAAGCTCATCGACTTAACAGAATATTGGAAGGAAGTTGAAGGCTTTGAAAAGGCGAATAAGACATTAGAAAACCTCTGCCACTCGATCAAAAGGGAAAAATCGTGCGAAACAATAATCGCCCAACTCGCCCACGTGAAGGAAGAGATAACAAACAACAACCAGCTGCTACTGCCACACTCAACTCGAAAAAAACGTGGTGCCATGAACTTCGTCGGCAGCATTGCCAACGCTCTATTCGGCGTACTAGACGCAGAATATGCGGAAACAATCTCTCAAACCATTAACGATGTAAACTCCAACCAAGATCAACTACGTCAATTAATAAGAAATCAAACATCTATTTTGGACGCAACCGTTAATATCATGCAAAAGGATCGGCAACGGGTGCATCAACAATTCAGAGACGTGGAGGTCCAACTAAAATCCATGATAAACCATACGCATGCAGTGGCAGCCGAGAACCACCAAGAAAGCCTTATGGTCTCATTCACGACACTCTCCATTCAAGCAATGCTGATCGCATCAAACATTCAGAGATCGCAGTCATCCATCATCGACGTACTTGCAGACACCCATCATGGACAAGTCAGTCCACAATTAATCACGCCAAATCAGTTGAGGCAGGAGCTTTTTCAAGTTAAGGGTTACCTTGCATCCCATTTCCGGCTCCCCGTTGAACTCAGCAATATTCTCAAATTATACCCCATCATGAAGGTAGCAGCACGATCAACCGGCAAGTACATCATCTTCAAGCTCAACATTCCACTATTAGCGCTGGAGAACTTCGAGTTGTTCCATGTGGTCCCGATTCCAGCACTAATAAACGATACTTTCCTTGCCATCCAACCATCCGCACCGTTTCTGATCATCAATCTTCATCGTGACACTTACTACCCTTTGACAGAAGCTGCTCTACGTTCTTGTCTCTCGTTGGAAGAGGAGCACCACATTTGCAGACAAACTCAACCACTCTACAAACGGGGCTCCTCGGTGGGGACGTGTGAAGTTAACCTTATCAACGAGACTCCAACAACATCCACCTGTCGCATCACCACCCTAATAGGCGACACACAGTGGATTCAGCTAAACAAATTAAACCAATGGATTTTTGCGGTCAAGGAAAAAACGAATCTAAAGATCGTTTGTGGTTCTAAAGTCAGCTCCACGAGCATTGAAGGATCTGGCCTCCTGGTAATAGAGCAAAATTGTGTCATCAATAACAACTACGTCACAATACAGGGACATAACATTCAACCACACACCAGTAAAACATCATATAGTGCCATAAGTCCAATTTCGGATATAGCAAAGCCAGAGCAGATAACAGCATTAGTCAACCAAGTTCAGCAATATCAGTCAAACCAAACTGACCTTCAAGAAATAAAGGACAGGATCAACACTCAATTGCTCAACACTGACCTAGCCACGAAGATTCGACCGCACGATATCCACCAACTGTCTATAGGATACATTGCGGCAATCGTAGCAGTTTCAACCGCCATATGGTTACTTTGGAAATTCCAACCTAAATTCTGCATGCAACGCACACAGAAACCAACACCCCGGCCAAGACAACACACATCGTCGGATTTCAGCATCGACATAGCCACCTAAGCCAGTTGAATCAATGCTTCAACGGGGGGGAGGATGTTCAGGGTCACCAAGAAAAGAAAAACATACCAACAGCAAATTCCTATGCATGGAAATAAAACCAACATGCATGGTTCGCATTTTTATCAACATAAGAATTACTTTAATAATCAAGAACTCCCACAAAGATAGGCTCAGATTACGTCTGCCGTTATCTGAGCTTTTGAGTTCTAAGGAACAAATAAATTTCTATTTTGCATCATTGCAGTTTTTAATCATTTTATGTTTTTTGTTTTTCTTGGTGGCCCTGAATTGAAAATGTTTTCTTTTTTTTATTCTTTAACCATTCAAATTTCTATGTTCATTGTATTTGTTCTTTAGTATATAAGTCAAGCTCATAATAAAATTAGTTCAGTTGTCAATCAACGTTCAAGAGTTTTAAATCAAAGTTACCTTTCAGAATTATTATTTTCGGTGTCCCGGTACAAGGAACCAGGGACACTCACCACGCCAGTCAAGGTACAAGAACCTTTGACTAACTTCTGTTTACCTCTTTCAAGTGCAATTATTTAATTATTTTGGCAAGGTATCAAGAACCTTGCCAAAGCCCATCGAATAGAGCAAAGGAGCTCTACAATTGGTATAAAGGAACAAGAGGGTTGGTCCCAGTACACTTCCTTGTGGCACACCTGCTTGAATTTTCTTTAGATTAGAATACGCCTCTTCTTGCTTAATTCTGAAGTATCTTTCTGAAATATACGATTGGAGTATTTGCGAGGATTCTGCAGGAAGGAGCATTCTGAGTTTATAATTTAATCCCTCATGCCAGACCTTATCAAAAGCCTGCGCAACATCCAAATATATTGCTGAGCTGAACTGTTTTACTTCCAGCGTTTGTTCAATAACATTAGTGATTCGGTGGTCGACTGTGGAATGTTGACTCCGAAAACCAAACTGGTGATCCAGGATGAGATGTTTCTCTTGGATGATAGGTTTTAGTCTTTTCAGTAGAAGTTTTCAAATAATTTTGACATAATCGGTAATATTTGATATTGGCTTCGTGAGGTGGTTTGCTAGGTTTGGGAATCATAATGACTTCAGCTACCTTCCACATTTGTGGTACGTATTTTAACCGAAACCAGCGATTTTCTAGCAAGTTCTCTCAATATTTGTCCAGTAATAAGATCATAACCAGGAGCCTTTTTTGGATTAATGTTCATTTTGATTTCATTTTTAACTTCCAGCTGGTGTGGTAAATGGAATATTTGATGTTCCTTGTTCCAAAATTTCGGGTAGTATTTCATTGCTGTCCCTGGAATTAGGTTGAAATCTTTTTTCTAAATGTTCTGCAAATCTTGATGCTTTTTGCTCATTACTTCTTGCCCAACTACCATCTAAATGCTTAATTGGAGTAAATAAGAGTCAGCTACACCCTACACACCATTCACACGCATATCATTCATGCAACATAAACACCATCCATACAGGAGACATCTTCATCTTAAACGCCATCCATACAGGAGACACATCTCTATGGGGACACCATCCACACAATCATCTATCCATCATCATCAGTCAAAGAAGGAAGACATTTCATAATAATAGTGAAACGGATAGTGCAGTAAAAAAAGGCCAAAAAAATGAAAAGATAGGTATAGTTTTGTAACAGCAAAATTATGATTTAATCCTGTTTGGGATATCACCAGGAGTATATTGGTAAGTTTTGGACCTCGAAAAACTTGTGCTACTTTTGTTATAAACAATTAAATTTTTTTACCACGTTTTTCGAGCTTAAAATGTGAATTACTCCGGTTCTATAAGTCGGATCGGGGCAAAATAAATACCAGTCTCTTCGTAATAAAATTTCCAATAAATCCTCGTTGGTTTCAAGTTTCTGAAGTACATACATAACCTACAAAACTGAAAAAACAAGAAAAATACAGTATTTTTTTCAATTTAATGCCCAAGACAGTCAACTGCACCAATTTGCATCAAACTTTCAAAAAATATACTTTTTGATGTTACAAAAAGACTCTGAAAAATTGGTGCCAAAATACTGAACCCGTTGGCCAAAATTGCTATTGTTATCTAAAATTTGAAATGCCCGCCATTTTATGCCATTAAGTCCAAAATGAAAATTTCTTTTTTCAAAATGTAGCTCTCCATGCCACCTTTCGAATGCAATTGAAAAAAAATTTTTTAATGTAATTTTGGTAACTTTTTTTTCATTTGTTTATAACTCAAATATTAACAATTGCATTTTTCGGCCATTTTGAAAAAAAATTTAAATTTTTTTATCAGATCTGGTAGAGCATTTTGGGACCTTTAGTTTAAAAAAAACAAGGTTCATTTTGGTTAACATGAACTTGAGATATTTAATTTTTTGCATTGGCATTTTTTGGAATTTTTTGCATTGCGAAATATTATAATCACGTGTTGTTGCACTCGGCTTCGCATAGTGAAGCATTTTTCACAGATTATTTTGCTTGTAAATAAGTTATAATGCTTGTAAAAAATGTAAATAAAACTTAAATTTTTTTCGAATTGATCACATGAAATTAATAGGTTTTAAAATGATGCAGTCCAAATTGTAGCTCAAAATATGGATTTGTTAATTAACAATTGGCCAAAACGCAAAAAGTTAAATATCTCGGGTTTACGTTAACAAAAATAACCTTTCGTTTTTCTAAATTAAAGGTCCCAAGATTTTCTACCAGATCTGATAAAAAATTTTAATTTTTTTTTCAAAATGGCAGAAAAAATGCAATTGTTATTAATTGAGTTATAAACAAATAAAAAAACAGTTACCAAAATTACATTAAAAAATTTTTTTTTTAATTGCATTCGGAAGGTGGCATGGAGAGCTACATTTTGAAAAAAGAAATTTTCATTTTGGACTTAATGGCATAAAATGGCGGGCATTTCAAATTTTAGATAACAATAGCAATTTTTGCCAACGGGTTCAGTATTTTGGCACCAATTTCTCAGAGTCTTTTTGTAACATCAAAAAGTATATTTTTTGAAAGTTTGATGCAAATTGGTGCAGTTGACTGTCTTGGGCATTAAATTGAAAAAAATACTGTATTTTTCTTGTTTTTTCAGTTTTGTAGGTTATGTATGTACTTCAGAAACTTGAAACCAACGAGGATTTATTGGAAATTTTATTACGAAGAGACTGGTATTTATTTTGCCCCGATCCGACTTATAGAACCGGAGTAATTCACATTTTAAGCTCGAAAAACGTGGTAAAAAAACTTTAATTGTTTATAACAAAAGTAGCACAAGTTTTTCGAGGTCCAAAACTTACCAATATACTCCTGGTGATATCCCAAACAGGATTAAATCATAATTTTGCTGTTACCAGACTGTGCAAATAAAAATGCTTTTTTTACTGCACTAGGATTGAATATAAGAACATCAAGGATCATCGGGAGGAAGCTCATTTATCACTTCATAATAACCACCTATATAATAAATTGGCATTAGATATATCACTAGTTTGTATTATTTCACATATTTTTATGATAATTAATGTCATTGGTAGCACCCTAAGCCCGTCCTGTCTCACAATAAGTAACAAAGTTTTTTAATGGTTTTATTTAGCTTCACCTCGTATATTTGTTTGGTTCAAATCTTGCGACAGCTTTTTCGTCTACTTCTACTGAACCGATTCTTATGAAATTTTGCCCACACATTGAGCTCCCGTGACAATGCAATCTGACAATTTTGTACAAAAATCAAGATGGCGGTTCCAAGATGGCGGACGAATTTTGCAATTGTGTTCCGATTCCATTGAAAATCGGTGTCGGGGGGTTTGTAGGGCCACAAATGACGATTCTGTGGTCAAAATTTGAAAATTCAAAATGGCGGCGCCAATATGGCGGATGGATTTTGCCAATGTGTTCTGAATCCATTGAAAATCGGTATCGGGGGGTTTGTAGGGCCACAAATGACGATTCTGTGGTCAAAATTTGAAAATTCAAAATGGCGGCGCCAATATGGCGGATGAATTTTGCCAATGTGTTCTGAATCCATTGAAAATCGGTATCGGGGGGTTTGTAGGGCCACAAATGACGATTCTGTGGTCAAAATTTGAAAATTCAAAATGGCGGCGCCAATATGGCGGATGAATTTTGCCAATGTGTTCTGAATCCATTGAAAATCGGTATCGGGGCGGTTTTAGGTCCACAAATGACGATTCTGTGATCAAAATTTGAAAATTCAAAATGGCGGATGAATTTTGCAAATGAGTCCTAAATCCATTGAAAATCGGTATTGGGGAGTTTTTAAGGTTAAAAAATCAAACTAAAAACTAGAAAATAAAAAATAGGTAAAAAAACTTTTAAGTTAAATGGTTTTATTTGAAATCATAAGCTGTACCAAAAACTAGAAAATAATTAGAACACAAACATGGACCTTCTTGAGATTCCGACGTCTGGGAAGAAATCATGCAATAGTAGCCGTGCTGTTTTCTTATGTCGTATGCCAAGGTACCCTTTGTGTCGCTGCGTCAACTAATTAAGTAATATTCTGGGACTTTTAACAGACTAAAATAAAAACATGGGGCGCATGAAAAACTTGTATAACCACTGTATAATTAAATAAGAACGACTTGTCTAGAAGAATGTGTTTCCAAGTTCACCAATATATTTCAAATGCGCCCCATGTTTTTATTTTAGTCTGTTAAAAGTCCCAGAATATTACTTAATTAGTTGACGCAGCGACACAAAGGGTACCTTGGCATACGACATAAGAAAACAGCACGGCTACTATTGCATGATTTCTTCCCAGACGTCGGAATCTCAAGAAGGTCCATGTTTGTGTTCTAATTATTTTCTAGTTTTTGGTACAGCTTATGATTTCAAATAAAACCATTTAACTTAAAAGTTTTTTTACCTATTTTTTTACATTCGTCTTTCAAACTCGTTAACAGTTGTATTTTAAAGTAGATTCGATTAATTTTACACACGAAACTGACTTGTAACAAAAAATCAAGTTTAAGTTTTTTTCACAAAAATTTCAAAAACAGCACTGATTGAGCACCCTCTTCCGCTAAAGCTAACCAACTGAAATTGTACAATGTTATTGCTATGGTTACATGTTACAAATTTACGGGGTGGCCAAACTGAAAAATAAAAAAAAATTTTGTGGACCACCCAAATACGCATGGTTTAGTTCAGGTAGTAGTGACAGTAGCAACCATGAATGGACTGACGTACACGGATCAACTCTGAACAAATTGCAATTAATTAAAATAAAAGACGGAAAAGAGGAACTTTACCCAAGTGAAGGTGATGCTCCAGGTTTAATAAACAACATTTTACAATCCATATTTCGCTAGTGCACGGTATATTTGAATGGGAAAGCAATTGCTCCAACCGACCACAATTACAATTATCGCGCTTATATTGAAAATTTATTAAATTATGGTAAAGATGCTGCATCGACTCATTTGGAGTCGATCGGTTGGTATCTTGACAAAGATGACACGGAAATTGCAGATATCGGTAAACCCGTCGCTGAATTACATCAAGGCTATTTAGATCGGCAGAAACTTTTTAATAAAAGTAATGTAGTGGAATTGATGGGGAAAATCCATACTGATTTGCTTAATCAGGATAAGTTGCTATTAAATGGTGTCGATTTACGTGTAGTTTTATCGCTTCAAAAACCGGAATTTTATATTTTGTCCAAGGCCGGCGATGACTCACCACAATTAAAAATCTTGGATGCAACCATGTACATGAACAACAGTCAACCCGAATATTTTATTAGCACATGAGACAGTTCTACAGCGTTCAAATGCCATATACCCATACAAACGAGTTGAAGTTAAGAGCTACACTATTCCCGCAAACACATTCACACTTTCGCTGAATAATATCGTCATCGGACAGTTACCGAACTTAATAATTTTTGGTATGGTGGGCAATGATGCCTACACTGGCAGAAGGACAAAGAACCCCTTCAACTTTAAAAATAACAACATTACCAGATTCAATTTATCAGTGAATGGCGTACAGATACCAAATCAACCTCTCGAATTTGACTACTCAAAGGATAATCCGATTAGTACACGCGGGTACAATACGTTATTCAGAGGAACAGGTATTCATTATTTCGATAAAGGTCATCAAATATCCAAGAAATTATTCGACAAAGGATGTTTTCTTCTTGCTTTCGATTTAACCACAGACAATTCATATAACGCGACTTGCGGCAATTTACTAAATCAAGGGACAGTACGAGTTGAAGGAAAATTTAGAGACGCGTTAAAAAATAGTGTGACATGCATTGTATATGCTGAGTACGATGGAAGTATTGAAATTGACAAGGATCGAAATGTTTACACAAATTTTTAAATCTATATAAGGCGGTTACGTGCAACAAACTGTTAGTTGGTGCATTGCTTTGTTACGGTAACAATGAGCTGCTTAATTAATGTTGAATACTTTTGCGGAGTTGAATATACCTTCTTTAAAAAAGTCTTCGGCCGGATTCACTGCGCAAAATAAACCCTTTGCGAAGGAAATAATTTTTAAGTATCCAACATCTAGTACAGAATGCAACGAGCAACAACAATCAACTAAATTTGGCAATCTTGAACTAAAACGGATAAATGAAGACCTTATAAAAACTCTGGCGAAATTTAAGACAATCTTTGTTCGTGGTACATCAACTAAGGAGTTTATAAATAACTACGTTACATCTCTCACCAAGGTCATTGATCTAGAGGCAACATTTACCTGTGAACAAGAATGAACACGATCGAGCTTGCAGCTGCATTGACAAATAATCGCGTAACAAACAAGTTTTTTAGAGGAGTCTTCCCCTGCAACCATCTACCACAAAAAATAAAAAAACCCGCTTGCGTCATAGCTAATACGGATCCATCACATAAAGGTGGGACTCATTGGGTTGCATTTTACTTTCCTAAACAGGGTCCTGCAGAGTACTTTGACTCGTTTGGAAGATATCCCACCAAGAACTTTTTTCAAAAATTCCTACTTGATAATTCAAACACATTTTTAAATAACAAGAAACGATTACAAGGCCTGCTTTAATCAACCTGTGGACATTACTGCTGTGTGTTTCTATATTCTCGATGTAGAGGAAAAGGCTTGAAGAATTTTTTAAAACAATTCTCCTCGAGTGATTTCAGTTTGAATGATAATAAAGTAATTAACTTATACGTGAAGAATTTTACACAAAGTGGTGGGGATTTTTGTAACCAGTCATGCAAAGCCGAGATCAGTACTATAATAACCTGAACACACAAAGTTTGATTACTCAGTGTGTAAGATTAGTTGGAATAACATGGAGCCATCACGTAAGAGACAAAGGACCGGAAAGGATAAGCCGCCTAAATGTGAATCAGTACCAGTAGCAACAAAATCTAACAAGAAGAAAAAGCTTACCAGATGTGTAGCAGAAGTACCCGGTGAAAATCTAATGTTAAATTACACGTACCATGTAGACGACTGCCATTACAAGAAAGTTATACTAGGATTTGATACATCATCATTCGAGGCCAAAATAGTGTTTCATCAACATGGCCGTTTTCCTGTTTCAACAACATATGCAGGATGGACAGCCGTTTTTAACTATCTCTGTAACTTGCAAGGTCAAATTGAACTACTACCACCAAACCAGGAGGCCTTAAAGCAGGAACACAAAATCGCCATTGGTAGTGGCAGCATCATCCTAAGGCATACGGAACTTTGTACATTATTTGAAATGCTGAAATTTTTAAACATCGTCATGTACTACAACAACAATGCTTCAGATAGCGCGAAGGAGTTTTATAAGAAGTATGTAGAAAAATGTAAGGAGAAAAATGTATTAACATTAGCATGTGGGGAAATATAACGATTTTTAATTCAGAAATCTTATTTAATTCATTTGTACATGTGCAATTCGTATTCCCTCTGATATTTAGGAAATTATGTTTATTTTATGGTCCCTAACTTAAGCCTACTTGGTCTTGTAGCCCATACCATATTATGGTATGGTTTTTTAGTATCCTGAGCCGGACCCGTTTGGTCTCGGTCAAGAAGACAGTGTGGCGACGTCTTTCCCGTCCCCTTATGACGTCGTAAGGGATCGCTTTCAGCTGGGCATGAGTGATGGTGAAAGGTTTTCCTTCCACCGTGCACATCTCATATACCTTTTCCTCCAATTTGGGTATCGAGTTATTTGCCATTTTGTTCGGGTCCTTTTGGTCGTTAACGCGGTAATTTTGTTGACTGCTAAATGTCAATTTGCTTAGTGTTTCCATATTTGGATATAATTTCGAAATTTAATTCGATAATAAGGACCCTGATAAGGTTATGGATGTATTCACATAAGGCTGCATAATTTATTTGAATTTAGTTTTATTATTATTATATATATATAGTTGTTTTTTGTTATTAATTCATTATTTTTTATGCTAACTACCTATGTTTAATATGACTATCGTATGTACGGACGTTACAAAACATGCAAATGTTTATACGTGTCATTTTATTAGAGGGCATAATTTGGTGATGTTTGATTTTTTGTTACGGCCGTCTTGCCGTTTAAGACTAAATATTTATCCCATGTTAATTTTAATATAAGTTTGCTCCATGGTGATAATTTGTTATGCCATTTCTTTTTTGCTAATGCTTTCGGCTTAGAGGATACTTCATATGATCAGGCAATGCAAAATGATAAAATTTGCCCCGGCTATTATTTCACCGTCCTCTGCCATTCAAAGTTGCGATGATTGGCAAACAATTTGGTTTTTATGCCTTTTGTGTCTTGCAGCCCTTTATAATTATGCGCATAGGCTTGCTTCTGACTTGTTAATATTTTTTTTAACTGCTAGCTGCAAGATTCGCTGAATTTTGTTCGTCTTATATTGTAGACGACAATGTGTCAGTACGCCACCATCCGTACTGTTATTGGAGGTGATGGACACTTCAACCATCACTTGATGTCTTCTGACTGTATAGTCCATGCGGATATTAATGATATCATAATTGATTAATTAATTAAGTATTATTGTTGATTCTCTTCCGACAGGATGTTTCCTTTGGTGGACGTCGGATTTAACTCTATGCAACTTATTGCATAGTAAAATAATTTCCCACTGGATACCAAGTTGGGATTGATTTTAGGAGCGTATAATGATCATGAACTACTCCTCTTTTCATTAAGTTGGATGGGATACCTTCCTTAACTGGTATCCATCCTTCGTGTCGCTGGTTCGACATACGTAGTGTAAATTCATTATAGAATTTTTCTCTTGAGAATCGCCCTTTATGAGGAATTTTTCCGCGTTCCCAATACCCATTAGTTTGGCGGCCTGGCTCCTTTAATGTGTCGTCATGCTGCGTCATAAATGCAGACAGACTTACATTTTTAGAATGTGGATTCACTGGATGTATCTCACCAACCAGGATCCAACCTAGAGCAGTCCTTTGTGCCATAGGAGCCCCTTTGTCTCCCATTCGCAGATCATTCTTAATGATGTCTGCATATATTATTCCAAGGAGGATTTGGATCCGTCCTGGATCTATGCATTGTGGGTAGGCTAATTCTCTTCCAGTTATATGTGGCCAATGCCTCTTCATTGTGCGTTCTGGTGGAAATATATTGGCAATATTCCTGATAACGTACGCATCAATTGTATTTACTAGTTCCCTTGTGATTGACAGCACTATGTAGCTTACCCACTTACTTACAGTGGCTACTTGTGCTGGTTCCAATCTAGTAACATTTAAATTAATAAGGGAAGTATGCGCTCTTACAAATTGAGACGCTGCTTCCGTAATATTTGAGCTCTGTGACCTGGGATCTATCAATGCCCGTGTAGTCGGCTCGCGGCCTATACGGCCTTTTACCTTTAATAGGTATGTTGGCAACATCAACTGTGTACCATCATTAGTGTACTTACAGTGATTGTGCTTACCGCTTATGCGGTCTTTCACCTTTGGTGAATTCGCTGAATTGCCCTGATCAGTTCGATCGTGCACCAAACTATGGTGATTGTTGCCACACCTCATGCTCGTGTATTTGGCGGTGCATTCAGCTGTTTTATGGTTTCGCAAGCATCTTTCGCATTGCTTATGTTCGGTCAGAAAATTTCCTTTGGCTGCAACCGATAGTTCTTTGAACTGTTGACATCGTGTCAAAAAATGATTTGATCTGCCCATACGACAGTGATTATGAATTGATCTGCCCATACGACAGTAATTATGGTTTGATCTGCCCATACGACAGTGATTTATGAGATTATTTTTCTCAAGTTGGCTTGACCGTGGTTCATAGCCTTTCATTAAAAAATGATTTGATCTGTCCATACGACAGTGGTTTATGAGATTATTTTTCTCAAGGTGGCTTGACCGTGCGTCATAGCCTTTCCTGTTTTGTCCCTTATATCCAGCAGCTTTATTATGCCTAAAAACTGGTTGGGATTTGCCCATACGGCAGTGGTTTGCGAGATTCTTTCTCTCAAGGTGGCTTGACCGTTCGTCATAGCCTTTCCTGTTTTGTCCCGCGGCTTTATGATACTTAAAAGCCGGCTGGGACTTACCTTTACTATTGAGGTAATGATCATGCTGGTTTCTATAGTAGGTCGTAAATCTACTATGATTTTTCTCAGCTTTATAGTCGCTTAGTTCGTCTTGGTCATGTAGCAAGCAGTACTGGCTTTTACTACATGCCGGACAAATGAACATATTCGCGGACTTGATTTTCGGTTGGGAACTGCCCTGACCGTTTGGATGATTATCATGCTGGCTCATGTAGTAGGTTGTAAGGCTACTACAATTCTTGTCAGCTTTATATGGATCTATCCCTGCTTCATGCAGATGGATGTCCTTACTTGCCACTAGGCTTTGCTGGCTGGTGTAGCAGGTTGTAAGGCTACTACAATCCTTGTCAGCTTTATACGGATCTATCCCTGCTTCATGCAGATGGATGTCCAATGTTGCCTCTGGGATTGGAGAACGTTGCTCTATGAACGTACTCAAATTTTTTAGTGAAGGCAGCTCATCTGACCTTCCTATCAATTGTTCCCCTAAATTCCGTGACTTGTCTGGCCATTTTTGTGCTACTGCAGTCACGAAATTGGGATCGGAATTGGCTATGCCTAATTTGAAGGTTCTTGAATTGTGCTGTGTATGCTGCAACTCATCCAATGTTGCTTTTATATCCCGGTACGATTCCGTCCTACTTTTTGGCTTTTCCTTGTTGTACCGGTCGCACAAAACCTTCCATGCTGCTTGATAATTTTCTGCAGCGACGTCGAAGGAGTCTAAATCTGTACGGGCATCTCCCGTCAGACGACTCTTCAAGTAATAGAACTTATCAACCGTTGATAATCGTTCTTCATTATGTAACTGCGACACAATCTGGTCGTGGAACGTTCTCCATGACGCATAATGCCCATCAAACTTAGGGATATCCAAGGTCGGTGCTTCTAAACACGGCTTGGGTACAGCAATTTGTTCCCTATCAGTTTATGGGTTGGCAATTTGACCGTCGTAAAGTTCTCCATAGAATTCGCAGTAAAGTTCTTCGAATTCTGAGAAGTGTTCGCTGTTAGCGTATGCCGTCACTGCGGCTTGGATTTTCTTATCCTTAATATCGCTAACATCTGCAGAATGTAGTTCTAAATGATTCTTAAGAAATTGTTTACCCAAGGGCTTCATGCTATCTAACTTTCCCGATAGATAGTCCTGGGTTCTCTGAATCACCGGGGTTTTCTTGTGGTCAAATATCATTTGATATAGTTGCCCTTTTATGGCCATTTGTTTCTGCAGAATACCTTTCATTTTGGGTTTAGATTAATAATACTACGGGGTTAGACAAATAACAAATAATAAAATATTTGGACAATAAAGATAATTAAAGCAATAAACTCTTCTTAATTAGCAAGTTATCGTAGAGACTATATTTGTTTTGACCACGACCTATCCGGCTCGAAGGACCATGTTACGGCGCGAGACGCCGTAAATAAAAATTTAATCTTTTAAATTGTTAAACAACCTGTAAAAAATCGGATAGGTCGCTAATTCACACACAGGAGTGGTTTAAAAACAAATATATTATCTCCTAAATGTTACAATGCTAATTAAATCTATTTAAATTCTAAATTTACGCTAATTCTTCAAAAAATTAATAGTAAAAAAAATATAAATTCAAATTTGACTGAAGGTCAATTCTCTTAGTACTAGCTTAGGATTATACTCCAACTGGATTTATAATACCTGAAATTGAATTGTTCATTAAATTGTCCAAATATTTTTTACACACAAGCTCGGAGGTTCTATTCTGCTTATGGGAAAATTTCCCTTGAGATTACGCCGGTTCCACCTGGCGTGACTGCCAAACTCGGCACTCAATTACTGCAAATAGTGCCGTGAAATACTTGCTTCTTGCAATAAACGCTAGCTCTTTGAGCTTAAACTTGGCCACTATTGCTATTACTACTGTGAGCCTTAACACCCACTTAAACAGCAGAAGAACCTTCCGCGAGCTTTTAAATATATATATGGTTCCACTCAAAGGTGATCTCAAAATTCACCTGTGTTTGGACCATTCAACAATTATTTTCGTATACCTTCTAAGGATGTTTGAGGTATGTTTTTACCTTCAAAAATCCCTATTTCAAACGTGTATATTTTCTTTCAATCTAATTTATTAGTGTCCCAGGAAGTTCAAGGTGATTGCAACCTTTGAAATTCCTTGTTGACACGTAAGAATATACAAATTCTTTTCAATTGTGGAAATTAATTTCCTGGTCCGATGCCCAAACCAACATATAATCTAATCTAACCCCCGAACCGATGGTGGAACCGATCGGTTATCTAAAACCCTATCTTGGCGACTAAAGCCTGCCAAAGAAATCACAAGACAGTAAATACCTGTCTAAAATCTGAAAAGGAATAAATGATAAATTTATTTTTATTAACAAAGACGGTCGATGCCTGTCTAAAAAATATATTATATTTTTTCTTGTTGGACGGTCTTTGCCTGTCGCTCTACTTGACGGTCGATGCCTGTCTGAATATTGAAAAATCGCGTTGCAAAAATGCTTACTAAAACTGGACGGAATGAGAAGCTCTGTCCGGGTGCTTTGGACTTTATAGTCCAGGCACATTGATCGAAAGTTCAAAGCTTGGGGGGGGAGAAAGCTGTTATACTTGGTTTCAAGTGTTATAACTTTTATTTTTAGAACAAAACAGCTTTCTCCGATCGTGCCCCAGCTTTGAGCTTTCGATAAACTGACATTTCTACATGTCATCAAAAATGGTAAGTAAATTTTGTTTATTGTTCATTTCTGTATTTTTAATATTATTTGAATATTTATTATTTTAATTTATTTTAGATATTTAGTCCAACCTTTTTTTTGGAGATCTCAGCGTTGGATAGGAGGCACTTGGTCCAGCGCCTTCCAGGTATTATTTTTTATTATATGTTTTGATCAATTTTTAACCCTTTTCTATTTTCAGGTAATTTATCTGTTTTTTAGTTATAAGTTAATTTTAATTTATTTATTAGTTTTTATTTAGTTAATTTAGGGTTTAGCTTTGTTATTTATAGGAGTAATATATATTTTATTTTAATAACCTTTTTTTTCTTTTTTATTCGTTTATGTTTATGTGTTGTGTTGTGATTGTTATGTAGGGCGTTTCATGCCCATATTTCAGTTGGGGCTGAGAGTACCTGTTACGCGCTGCTGCGCCGTAACATAAGCTTGGGGGGGAGAAAGCCCCGGCTATTATTTCACCTCATACATCCATTTGAATTATTCCCGATTGTTTTACGAGATACCTTTGTATTGTAATAATAGTAATAGTAATAATAGAGTTTATCCTTCTAGCTCAGAAGGTACACTTCTCAGCTGGGCTGAGAAACGGGCCACGCCTATGTGCAGGGACCGAACCAGCCGAAAGCACCAAAAAAGGTATAAGAAGAGAAAACACCACATAACGAGCATGCGATCGAAAATGCAGGCTCCTTCTCGACCCTCCCCGGCACTCCGGTACCAAGCCGTTCCGGTCCCTGCACACAAACGCGGTCACATTTACCACTGCACAGGGGCTCAGCTAAGACATGCAAACACAAAAAAATGTTAAAAACATATAACTTAAAACAGTAAGAAAAGCAATACACAAAGAAGCGTGCAAGAAAAGTGAGTCACGTGAGATTAAAAAGACTCCTTTTAAGGACGTCCTTACTAATGCTCACGCTAAAAACATTGATATTTTTATTCACATTAATGAACATGCGATTAACAGGCTCGAATCTGCCGTAATTCGTGTTAGAGGAGTTGGTGTGTAAGAGAGGTGGCCCTCTCAAATTGTAACCACTCTCTCTAAACGACGCACGGCGACTTAGAAAACCTGAGTCGACCTTTCCATTAAGGAGCTGATGAACAAATACAACATCGGCCACTTCACGACGCCTGGAAAGAGAGCTTAGGTTGAGTAACTTAAGTCGGGCTTCATATGGTGGAAGAACTAATGGGTTATCCCAAGGAAGATGATTCAGTGCGAATCGAATGAACCTTCTTTGAACCGACTCAATTTTTCCAGCGTGCGAAGAGTAGTGAGGAGACCAAACCTGGGACACATACTCGAGTAATGGTCTGACAAGAGAGTATAAAGGTGTTTAGTAATCAAGGGGTTATTGAATTCTTTAGACCACCTTTTTATAAAACCCAGGACTAAACTACCTTTAGAAGCAATATAGTTAATGTGAGCGCAAAAATCAAGCTTGCTATCAAATCTTATCCCGAGATCTTTAACAAAATGAACACGAGGGACACTCACGTTAGAAAAGGTGTAGTTAAAAATTAAGGGATTACGACTTCTCCCAAAAGTCATGGTTTCGCATTTACTAATATTAAGGACCAGGTTGTTGTTCGCACACCAAGAGTAAAAGGTGTCAAGGTCAGCTTGCAAAAGTTTGCAATCCTCGATACTCTTTATGTGACGGTACAATTTGATGTCATCAGCGTAAATCAAGATTCTACAGTGTCTTAGCAAGGGAACAATATCATCAATTGATATAATAAAGAGCAAGGGACCAAGACTACTTCCTTGAGGAACACCGGATGACGCTTCAATGGTTACTGATTTGGATCCACGAAAAAGAACTTGGTAGGTCCTGTCAGCTAAGTAAGACTGGAACCATACTAGAAGGGCTCGCGGAAAGCCTAACATCCTTAATTTCAGAAGTATAATGGAGTGAGAGAGCTTGTCAAATGCCTTACTAAAATCAGTGTAAACACAATCAGTCTGGCAACCGGAAACGAAGCCCTCGACAGTATGAGAAGTGAACTCAAGAAGATTGGTGGTAGTGGAACGCGCTGCAAGAAAGCCATGTTGGTTCGTTGATACCAACCTCCTGCAGATAGGCGCGATTGCAGAATAGATAATCGATTCAAAGAGTTTCGGAATGACAGACAGCTTCGCAACTGGTCTATAATTCGATATTTCATTCTTGCTACCACTCTTGTGAATAGGGATTATGAACGAATTCTTCCAGAGAGTAGGGAAGTACCCTTTGTCAAGGGATTTTTGAAACAGGGTTTTCAGAGGAGACTGGAGAACCCCTGCACAGGACTTAAGGACAGCAGGAGGAATACCATCGGGGCCAGAGGTGAAATCGTATGGGAGTTCATCAATATGTTTCGCGATATCGTCATTGGAAATTGAAAGGGATACACTATCGGTTAGGAATTATATGACGAAAATTATTGTCATTAGGCTGAAAGTCAGAAGGTGAGAAAGATTGACGAAAGAATGAGGCAAACATGTTGCAAATCGCAGGCGACTCACTACTACAAGTCCGTGTGCTGCATGGTGTTAGGGTAGTTATCAATCTTTTTCTTAGAGTTGACGAATTTAAAGAAATTTCTAGGGTCAGTGAACACTTTATCGCTCATACAGCTAAGATATTCACGATACAGAGCAGAAGAGAGAGAGAGCGAAATCGGTTGTAGCAATTTATAAATAAATTAAGACTCGGAGTATCCTTTCTCTTTAAATAGCTTTTCCAGAGTCTGTTCTTCTGATTTTTCAAATGCTTGAGCTCATTATTGAACCAAGGTAGAGATGAACTGGGTAATTTTTGAGGCTCATAAGGTGCACAAGAAACCAGGGCTTCGTATAGTACGCCATAAAATCGTGCCACGTCGTCATCCAACTCATTTGCAGAAAGTAAACTGTTGAAATTAATCAAGGCAAGCTTAGATGACAGCTCACTAAAATTAGCCTTTTTGAAGTTAAAGGCATGGGATACCACCTCCGGACAAGGATTATTCTCAGAATTGAAGCAATAATTGAGCGAGATAGGAGGATGGTAATTGTCAACAGACGACAACAGTCATGTTGACTGAGTCCGTAAAAAATACAAGATCCAACTACCTCCCCAACACATTAGTCACCCCACTCATTTGGTTCAAGCCGAGTGAGAATAGGGAATTCAGAAAACAGGACTCTTTTAGATTAAGGTTCCCTTCAGGGAGGTAGTTATCGTCATCTTCGACATATACCCACTGAATATTGGGTAAGTTGAAATCGCCTAGAAGCAGTAGTTCATCGCCGGTGTTCATCATACACTGGATATGATCAACACAAGAGATGAGAATATCATAAAGGTTTTTCCCTCCATCGTCAAGTGTGCTTATCATATCTGGTGGGATATAGCAGCACAGCAGGAAGAGATAAGATTTAGGAAGGGAAATTTTGAGAGCGACAAGCTCAACGTCAAGGTGGTTGGAGAAATTAGGAAGCGAAATTGGGTTACAATTAAGATGGCTCCTACAAGCCAGAAGTACGCCACCTCCACGAGCTTTCGAGTCAGTGAAACGATCCCTCCAAAAAAAAATTTTTTTTTTTTTTTTTAATAATAATAATAATTTTATTTGAAGGAGAGTACACAAGATTTACATCTTTTAGAGTACATATACATAGTTAGGTAGCATTAAGGATATATGTATAAAAAAAAGCTTAAAATTAGAATTAAAAATTAAAATAAAAATTAAAAATTAAAAAATTAAAAAATTAAGATAAGGATTAAAGTTTAAGTTAAAGAAAATTAGAATTAGGTGCAGAATTAAAATTGAGAATGAAGTAAGTAAGTGAGAGGGGAAAGAGAAAAAGAGAAAGCTAGTGAGAAGAAGAAGAGGAAGATAGAAAAATGGATGCATGTCTTCTGAATACTGTGGCTGTGCTCATTCTCTGAATGTGACTTGGAAGATTATTCCAGAGCCTGAGGGTATACACAAAGAAGGAACGACTACCAGTTAGGGAAGTGTGGGCAGGAATCAGGAATTTGATGGATCTCAAGGATTGCAAAGGAACGAGGAAGTCAGAGAGGTAGCAGGGACTTTTGGTATAAAAGACCTTATGCAAGAGAAGTAAAGCCATGAGATCAAGGAATTGAAAGAGGTCACAACCCAGTAGGGAATTTTGAACACCCGACATATGATCAGACCTTCTCATATGAAAGATGAACCTAATGCAATCATTAAATGCCACTTTAAGACGCTGACGGCAGGATGAATCGAAGGAAATATACACCAGCGACCCATAAAGGAAATGAGGAACAACAAGAGATTTTATGAGTTTGGCTCGAATAGGTGAAGATAACAGACTGCCATGTAGCCACAGTTTACGAAGTGCGCCATAGATCTTAGAGAGCAGCAATGAGACATGATTGCAGCAGGTGAGTTTGGAATTGACAACAATACCCAGGTTTTTGGCACATTCAACGATTGGGAGAGGAACATTATTAAGTAAAAGAGGTGGGAGACTATCCAGGGACAGCGAGCGACGACTGAGGAAAAGTACTTGCGATTTAGTTGGATTTGATTTAAGGAAATTACTAGAACTCCACTCGTTAATTTGAGACAAGGTGCTATTGAGTTCAGAGACGCAAAATCCAATCTGGTGAGGAGGACACGAGATGTATAGCTGGAGGTCATCAGCATAGAGATGAAAAGAGCAGTGACGGATAACGGATGGAAGATCATTAATATAGAGGGAGAAAAGCAAAGGACCAAGGACCGAACCCTGAGGTACACCTGCAGGTACTCTAAGGAAAGAGGATGTAACATTATTATGCCGAACACACTGAGATCTATTGGAGAGAAGAGAAGAGAAAAGACGAACCGAAGAAGAAGAGAAGTGATACCGTTGACTAAGTTTATGGAAGAGATGCGAGTGAACCACAGAGTCAAATGCTTTGGAGAAATCTAGAAGAACTAGTATTGAAATATCACCTAGATCAAGGGCCGAACGAAGATCAGTCGTTACCTTCAGTATTGCAGTTTCGCAGCTATGGGATTTACGGAAGCCAGATTGGAGATTACAAATGAAATTACAAGAATCAAGATACCGCGTGACTTGAGTAAATATAATTTTCTCAAAGACTTTAGCGAGAAAAGGAAGAATGCTAATAGGGCGAAAATCAGACAAATCAGCAGGGGAGGGCTTTTTAGGTATGGGGGTCACTACGGCTTTTTTCCAGATTAAAGGTACTTGAGAGGTTGTCAGGCAAAAATTAAGAATATGCGTGATGGTTTCAACAATTAAAGGGGAGAGAATCTTCAGAAAGCGAGGAGAAATTCCATCGTAGCCAACGCTATTGGATGAAATGGAAAGCAATATTCCTAGAACTTCGACTGAGTCAACACAACGAAAAGTAAAACCATCAGAACATAGAGAGTTGGAGGAAGGGTAATAAGCAAAGGAAGACAGTGTGGAACTAGGAGGGGATTGAATGAAGGATGCATTGAGTGAGGTTACATCAACATCAAAAGAGTTAAGCTCAGAGGGATGAATGCCTAGAGAACGAAGATTAGACCAAAGTTGCTTAGTGGACAGAGTAGGATTAAGTTTACGGGAGTAAAATACACGCTTGGCCGATTTGACTTTGCTATTGATTAAGTTACGAAGTTTTTTGCACTCACTAAGGTAGCTCGGGATCTTCGTTCTGCGATAGCGTCTATAGAAGAACTCACGCTCAACAATCAAATTGCGGATTTCGTAAGAAAACCAGGGACAAGCTGGAGATTTACAACGTCTTCTTGTAACTAAAGGGACACATTGATTAAATAGAGATTGAGTGAAAGAATTAAAGAGATCAACCTTAGTATCAACACAGGTTGTATTATAGATATCAGCCCAAGGTATTGATGAGGAAGTTTCAGAAACGCGAGCAAAATTGATATTATTGAAGTCACGGTACGAAAAAAAGTTAGGAAGGGAGGAGGAAGGGTGAAAAGAAAAACGAAGGGAGAGGAAGAGAATATCGTGGTCAAGAAAGCTGGGAGGAGAAATTTGGCTATGTTTTAATACTGAATTGGTGGAGGTAACAGTGAGAACATCAAGGAGCGATGGATTATGGCAGTTCAAGAACGTGGGCAGTTGATTTAGAATACGTAGATCCAATGACCTCAAAAAGTATTTGAGTGTATTCGCACGTTCATTATACTTCGATATACTTGGTAGGAGGAATCAAAGAGTTCAGCATTAAGAATGCCTTCATGGAGCCAGGTTTCAGTGTACTGTAAATCTTATTTTTGATACAATAAATTTCATTTCAAATAAATAAAAGAATTCCTTTTTTTATTTTAAAACATTTTATTCACTAATAATAATAGTTGAGGGAAGGTTTTTATTGCTTCAGCCAGTATATTCTAGTGACCGCCTAAATTGACGTCACACAGCTTACTGTACTACAGATACTCGTCATACACTTTCATTTGATACCAAGGGTGTTGTAAAGAAAAAGGTAAAGTGCTATTTTGTGTTGGCCGCCATTTTGAATTTGGAATGACGCCACACAGCTAATAGTATTCTTCTTGTCATATCCTTTCATCTGATAACCCATATCGAGTGGGTTGTAAAGAAAAAGGTAGTCCGCCATCTTGTGTTGGCGGCCATTTTGAATTTTGAATGACGCCACATAGCTAATTGTATTCCACTTGTCATAACCTTTCATTTGATACCCAAGCCGTGGGTAGGGGAGCACAGTTGCAAAATTCGGCCGCCATCTTGGAACCGCCATCTTGATTTTTTTTACAAAATGGTCAAATTGCATTGTCACGCGAACTATGCATGAGTGCAAAATTTGAAGTTGATCGGTTACATGAAAGTGGGTCAAAATCAAGTTGCTTATGTGAAACATTACTGGCGAGAGGTACTCGGCTTAGCGCAAAACGAACACGCATGTTGAGCGAGAGGCTCTCGTTCAAAATGCTTAAGTGGTTAAGGAGCGTCGGAACAAAAACTGACACATCACATGCAATGTTTTTTTGGGAAATTGAAAAAATATGTCCAAGTCTGTGGCTTTTTAATTTAGAGGAGAACGAAGTTTACCAAATTATTGGTGTTTATAACACTGCGTGGAAACCTAAATGCCACATTCCTGTGAGCGGTACCAATTGAAATACTATTAGAAATAAAATGGATTTATCGGTTTTTAATCAGACTAATTGGATATATCGACTAACTAGCCTGTGCCAGTTTTGAATTAAACAACTTATAGGCTATTGATTTTGTCCTAAAAAACAGGGCAATAAGGAACTAACAGGGCATTGACCCATAGACCGATTCCTGCAATGAAAGCCCGTGAAAGTCTTAGTTCCTTTCTATACGACGTAATCAATAGCCTATTAATCAAAAATCAAATCATATATTTTTCATTCACTCAATAACAAAAACTTAAACTACTGCGGCTATTTCTGGTTCTTCACAGTCGCAATCGGAATCAATAGCCGTGTTCCTTTTCTGCTTTTTTTTACTCGTATTTACTTGGAACTACTCCTGCTCTCAGAATGAGTTTGAGAATTCATAGGTTTTACTCAATCCGACAAATTTTGCGTTTCTTTAATTTTTTACTCCGGAGTACTTAAAAGTAGAAAAGGAACACGATAATGCTATGCTGCCACCACCAAGTTTAGCAGAAGTTAGCAGTGCCATCACCCGGCTCAAAAACAACAAGCCCTCGGGTGCAGACGGCATCCCTGCGGAGCTGGTTAAATATGGAGGGCCTACATTACACCAAGCGATTCATGAATTAATTGTGCAATTATGGGAGCAGCAAGCTGACAATGGAGAACACAAGGTGTGCAGTCAGAATACAAGGAGAATTGACGGAATCCTTCCCAGTCAAGCAAGGCCTAAAGCAGGGCGATGGGTTGGCACCTATGCTATTTAATCTCTGCCTAGAAGGAGTAATTCGCAAAGTACACATTGATGCGAACGCAACCCTGCTTAACAAATCAAAACAGCTGGCAGGATATGCCGATGACATAAACTGCCTTGCCAGATCACTGTCATACCTTAGAGAAATCTTCACAGAATTAGAAGATGAAGCTAAACATATAGGGCTGCAAATAAATGCAGACAAGAGCAAGATTCTAATTCAGTCGAGGGTGGAAAGAAGAAGAAGAAACCACAATACCACCTGGGGAGAATATAACTTCGAACGAGTAAACCAATTTAACTACCTGGGGTCCACAGTCAGCGAAGACAACGATGAGACGATAGACGTGCGAAGAAGAATAAACGCCGCAAATAGAACATACTTCTCACTACTGCCAGTAATGAAATCCACAGACATCCACAGAAAAACGAAAATAAGAATCTATAAAACGATCATACGCACAGTAGCTACGTATGGGTGTGAAGCATGGAGTTTCTCCCAAAAGTCCGCAGATAAGATGGATATATTTGAGAGGAAGGTTCTCCGAAGGATATACGGCCCAACCAATGAAGATAACGCATGGAGAATACGCTACAATCACGAATTGTACGATCTATACAAAGAGTGTAAACTTTCAACACATGCCAAGCTAATGCGCTTACGTTGGGCCGGCCATGTCCAAAGAATGGATGACTCAAGGATACCAAAGAAAGCCCTATATTTTCTACCAGATGGCAAAAGACCAGTTGGCAAACCACGGTCAAGGTGGGAAGACAGTGTTGAGGCTGATGCAGCAAAACTCCTAAACATCAGAAACTGGAGGCAAGCTGCGCAACAGAGAGAGGTCTGGAGGAAGAAGCTGATGGAGGCCAAGGCTCGAATTGGGCTGTAGAGCCATCGAAGAAGAAGGGAGCAGGAAGCGATGCCAGAAGACTGGAGAAAAGGCATCCTCTGCCCGGTACATAAAAAAGGAGATATCACAACGTGCAGCAATTAACGTGGTATAACGTTGTTGAGTACCGCGTATAAGATATTCTCCGCCATCCTACAAAACATGATGACCCCATACGCTAGAAATATCGTAGGCCAATACCAGTGTGGCTTCAGCCCAGGCAAATCAACAACCGATCAGATGTTCACTTTGAGGCAGGCTATGGAAAAATGTCTAGAGTTTCAAAACTCAATCCAACACCTCTTCATAGACTTTAAAGCCGCCTATGATAGCGTAGCCAGAGTAGAACTCTACAAAGCCATGAGAGAATTCGGCATTCCCAACAAGCTGACAAGACTATGTAGGTTGACCATGACCAATGTGACAAGACAAGTAAAGGTATCCGGAACACTGTCCAGACCAATCAACATCTATAATGGACTCCGACAAGGGGACGGTCTGGCCTGCCTCCTTTTCAACCTGGCGTTGGAGAAAGTGATCCGAGATTCGGGCGTGACATCAAGGGGCACAATCCTCCACAAGTCCACCCAATTACTGGCTTACGCAGACGACATTGACAACATTGACATCATTGGAAGAACTTCAACAGCTGCACAAGAAGCTTTCATCCAGATTGAGCAGGCGGCAGGAAATCTAGGACTGCACATCAACGAAAGCAAAACAAAGTACATGGTGGCCTCGTCTGCAAGAACACCTAACATTGGTCCCACAACCAAGGTAGAGGAACACGAGTTTGAATTGGTAAAATCATTTACCTACCTTGGGTCAATAGTAGCAGCCGACAATAGCATGGAACCTGAAATACGCGCACGACTGCTAAAAGCCAAGAAAGCCTACTATATCCTGTCAAGGCTCTTCAAATCCAAGCATCTAACCATAGCGTCTAAACTTTTACTATATAAGACGATGGTCTTGCCGCTCCTCACATATGCATCCGAAACGTGGGTGCTTAGCAAAAAGCACTCTAACCTCTTGGCGGTGCTCGAGAGGAAAATACTTCGGAGGATTGTTAGCCCCGTATGTGAGGAAGGACGATTCCGGAGACTCTACAATGACGAAATCTACGAGCGCTATCGCGACATAGATGTTGTGAATAAAATAAAGCTCGGTAGACTCCGGTGGGCAGGACATCTAGCTCGTATGAGTGAAGATGAGCCTGCTCGGAAAGTTCTCTGCGGTAAGACTTATGGGGTGCGACAGCGAGGGAGACCCAACCTCCGCTGGAAGGATGGCGTAGACCAGGACGCTCAGAGCATAGGGATGCCAAACTGGATGACATCGGCTCAGAATCGGGACCGGTGGAGAGAACAGTTGCGACAGGCCAGGACCGGATCCCGGTTGTAGAGCTGTTAAAGAAGAAGATTCACTAACATATACAAATATATATTAACACAGTTTTGTACAGCACAGCGTAGAATAGGTAAGTTCCCTTGAATCATGCAGAACGTTTCAAAACTTTTCAAGTTTCGTAGCTTTGGAATTTCAAGAAGAATTATTTCAGCCTCTGGTAGGTATTTTTGGATAAATTTCCTCTTCTCAGGTCCTTACAAATAAATTGTTAAATTTGAATAATTTGCTAGTATGTAGGGTAATTCGTTGCAATCAATATTTCCACCATTCCATCTTAATCCATTTATTTTGTTAAAGTTGAAATCATCTTGCCAACGAGCTCTTGGTGATAATTCATTGTACGGATATGGAGACTTAAAAAAATACAACTCTGGTACAAGTGATTCATGACGTAAAACTACTAACTCCTTAGCAAACAACTGATAATTATTTCCACTGACGAACTGAGCATCTATAATAACTGCTTTCGAATTCATGACTTTTATTATTTAAAAGAAAACTCTGAATGATTGTTAAATACATATTTTGAGCTCTTTTATATGATTCCTTGGTATTTAACAAATATGGAACTCATTTCCCCACCACCCATGAGGTAGAGTTTTTGGTGCGTTATTTTTAAATGTGGTATTCCCCATAGCCCTAATCCACGAAACTTATTCATATATCTTCTTCTTCTAAATTGACATGCTACAGAAGTGTAAGCAGCTACACATATATGTACCTCTCTCTGTTGTTGCTATTGTCTCACAAACACATTTTCTCATCTTTTCTGTCTTTTAAACCCATATGGTAGTGAGCTGTGATCTTCTAGAAATCTTCGTTTATTTGAAGTCACTTTATATTTTTTTATTTCTGGAACTTTTACTACCTCGTGATCTTTTGTGCCGCGAATATTTTTTGAAAGGATAGGAATATAGTCGTTCTCATTGTCGTTTAATATCATGTTTTTAATTGTTTCTAAATTTATATGTTGCGAAGCTTCGTAATTTAGACAGATTCCCTTTACTTTACTCTTTACCTAGATGGATTCATATTTTGTGCTATAAACCGCGTATGCATAATTTTTAGGGCCTCCACTTGCAAAAGTTGTTATGCAACTACCAGGCCCGTAGCATTTTAATTCATCGGTCATATCTCCAACGAATTCTCCAGTTGGCGGATCGTATTCCCCCTCTCTGCTTATATATATGACAGAATCAGTGTCATAATATAAAACCCTTTCTCCAAGTAACTCCAGATAGCTAAACAACTTAAGGCGTGCCTGGGTGGTGTTGTAAGATGCTATAGATACGTTAACGGTCCCCAGAGATTCTGCAGCTTCTTCTCTGTAACTCCAGTTCACAATTAGCGTTACTTCATTGATTGGGAGAAGATGTTGTACCTCTTCGGCCGGATTGATTAGCAACTGATACAACTCTCCTGAAGTGTTAATTATACTGGTCTTCGGTTGGTTTTCTCTCTGTCCAAACTTTCCCCAAAAGGAGTTCAAAATGAGCTTAGCTAGCGATCGTAGTCAGCGCCGGCCCTAGCCCTTGCTCAGGGTAGAGCGAAATTGTCTTTCGGTGCCCTTTGGTCAACTCTTTCACATCACATAAATTGTATTTCAGTTTATCTTCTGCATCAGTATAGAATAAGAATAAGAAATCTGTGACAATCTGTGAAATATGCAATTGTCATTTTGTAATCCCACATGTTATTTAAACAAATTCAAGTATTTTTAAATTGTTGTATGTCCGTTTGTCCGGGCTAATCTCGAAAACGGCTAATCCGATTGCGACGGGACTTTCCCGGGAAGATTTAGTAGTATTGGATATGTTATAGGCTACTTTTCCGCTCTGATCCGACTATCGGATCCGGCTATCGTATTTGACTATCGGCTCAGACCGAAAACTTGATCGGATCATCGTAGGAAAGCGAGTGGACACTTTTTTATCATTCCAATTGTAGACCTCAAAGCTCGGGAGCCACTAATCCGCTAACCTGATTGCTTAGGCTACTTTTTCACTCTGATCGGACTTGAACCGATAATCGAAGGAGAGTCTGATAGAGTGAAAACTTATTTTTATCATTCTAATTGTAGACCTCAAAGAGCTCTATCTAAATTTCTAAGTTTGCCTAAGTGAATCGTGATCGTACTGCAGGCAGCCCTTTTCTTTTTGGTCTTTTTGGTGGATCGTTACGTGTAATGCGATCAATATTTCAATCCTCTTCAAAAGGTATTTTCGTATACACCCTGTCAGGGCCGGCGGTTGATGTGGGTTGAGTGGGTAGTTCTACCCACTCGAAAAATTCCGAGTGGGTAAAATACCCACTCGAACTTTGAAAGTACACGGAAAAAAATTTTGACCTGAGAGTTCAAATATACATGCTTGTCCAGTTCAATTTAGCGTTGAATTCCTGGAACCCAACAATCGGGCTCTCAGAGCGCAAACTCTGGGCTCGCAGTTCATAGCTCAGTTTCACCGAGATACTTCCTGTTTCTAAACCAAAATATATACCTTGAGCCTGGGAGAGCAATTGCCATTAAGTGTTGCGACAGTTTCAGAACAGAATAGGTATATATCTGTGGTGAAGAAAGATGGATAGAATCGGGATAAGGTTGAAAAGAAAAACCGAGGAGAGTGTGGATGATTCCATCAGGCAGCAGAATAATGAAGATGAGTCTACTGCCACTGCTGCTGGAGCCGTCGATGGAAGTAATGAATTAGTTTATCGAGCTAATACGGAAGGTGCGGGCCCAATAAACACCGCGCTCCCTACGATTGCCGTGCTTGCCCTTACAAATCGCAGTAATCGCGGCTACCATAGCTAACCAAAGCCCAATGGATGCTTTGACCTCTGATAGTTTTTGAAATTACTAAGTTCAATTGTTAAAAAAAACACAATCATAATTCATACTTTTCCGTTTAAATTTCGAGGAATTGTAAATTAAAAAATTTCAAAGCATTGCAGCGGCGTTCGGAAATAAACACTCATGCATGCTGTGATTGGCATTGCTCGCTTTTCTCATTGGGCGTACTGCCGTACTGAAACACAAAGTTTATTTGATCTGGCGAGGCGAGCACTGCATGCGTAGCAACCACGGCGTTCATTGGGCCCGCACCTTAAAAAACGCGAGTCTCACTAAAATTTGCGTTTTTTTCCTTTTTAATTATAAGTAATTGTAAAGAATATAAAAAATTTAATAAATTACCAGAAACGATAGTCCTATGAGATTTTGAGAATACATGTACACTTAGTAATAAGTATATGTCGTTTTTTGTTATTGTATATGTAAGTAAGTTGCGACAGATATACTTGTTACTAAGTGCACATTATTAAGCCTGGGTTGATGATGGGTTTTTCAACTGGAAACATGGAGCTTACAATGCCAGGATCTTCATGTCCTCATGAAAGAAGTTTTTCTTTTTTATGTCGATTTAAGAGTTATTTGAGAACAACAATGCTGCAGGATCGGCTCAATTCGATGGCCCTATTACCTATTACACCTTTATTCTGTCATCACTGATAAGCTTGATCTAGAAAGACTATTAAATAAGTTTATTTCGGCCCATACCAAGCGCAGTACCGTCTGCGTTACCCAAATATGGTTTTTTTTTCATATTTTTAATTAATAAATATAAAGGGTTTCACCGCTTTTATTTCGAAGTTAAATTTTTTTTATTTATTTTTAAATCTTACCCCTTTTTCTTATATATACCCCTCCGGGCCAACTATATACATATATCCCCACCCGGCCAACTACCCACTCGGGCTAAAGTCCACCCGCCGCCCCTGCACCCTGTATCAGTAGATAGTGCCGATAGAATCGCTCCCTAGAACAATTTTTTTCTCCATATATTCCCAGGAATCACCCGTTAACAAATTAGCATTTAAGTCTGAAACACCCTGTATATTATGAACATTTTTGTATTTCCAGTGCCATGCGGGCGGTATCTGTGCACAAGGCATCAACACAAAACGACTAAATACCAAAACGAGAAACATCAGCGGCTCTTTTGAGGATAAAATCAGTGTTAGTAGTGTCGCCACGATAAAAAACTAGCGCGTGTACGATCTTTATCTTTCTTTAAATTGAATAATTAGTAAGAATAAACGCCATTTTACATCCCAAACGCAAAGTGGAAAAGCAGCTCTGGAGCTCTTTTATCCCACGGACATTTTGCGTTTGGGATGTAAAATGGCGGTAAGTTTTATGGTCACCGATTTGTGTTGTAAATGTACCATTGCCGTTGATGACCTTCGGCCATGATGAAAGGTCAGAATACTACTTCCAACAGGCCATAGTCCTTGTAATGATGATTTCAACAGCTTCTGATCGTATTTGTAGATGATTTTGGAATACGTGCTTCCTTGAGACATGTGTACTGTGGTCGTACAAGCAAACTAACTAATAGTAAATTTTTCTGATTTCATATTCAACATGAATAGTAAGTAACAAAGGAGCCATAAAAATTAGAAAAAGGACTACCCTGCAGATGAGTAGTCCAAAAATTAAAGGATTCCTGTAGAAACGGGGCTCGCGAAATTCTTGCATTAGTTGTGTATTATTCCTATACTACAAATTACAGACTTTTCAAAATTTTAATTTATTCATACAAATATATTACATTTAGTCTATCGCTTACATGAGGCCTATAATTCCAGCCAGAAGACTGTAATTATCGATCTCGTTACTTCCTCTACGTAAGCTTTGGTAGCCGAATGGTTAAAATGTAGGATCGGCGACAGGGGTCTAGTCGTGTCGTGGGTTTCGAAGCCCGACGGCTGCGCTTTTTTGTTAAAATTTGAAAGATTCAGAAGAAGGGAAAAACATTCCACTAACAATTTTAATTTTGGGTGACGCTTGTTTGGTATCATTGGAATCGCCTTCGAAAATATATTACCCTTGTCCAAAAGTCAAAAATTCGTAATTATTTCAAATTTTTGAATTTAAGAAAGACAAATACAGTGAGGGACAAAAGTTTTCGCACAAAGTCATTTATTAAGCAAAACAAGTGATAAAATAAAATCCAAAGAAAATATTTGTTTCACTCTTTGAAAAAACTAATATTTATGCTTATGCATTGTAATAACACAAAAATAAAATATTTATAATAATAACATATTCATGGAATTTGACAAAATATATGCAATGAACTATTTTTATGTGGGGAAAAGTTTTCACACGGCAGAGATTATTAGTGGTTGTGTGAAAACTTTTGTCCCTCATTGTACATTGCATACAAATTTCAAGGGATTTAATAACATATTTTCAATTATTTAAGAAAACACCATCCATCCATTCATCCATTTAATTAATATGCCGTATTTTCCTAAAAAATTTAGTAATTTTTCAATAGAAAAGAACAAGATATTTTTTTTTCTGTGTAAGGAAATATTTATGTTGAAATTGCAATATTTGGAGGGAGTTTCAAGAAATTATTATGGCTTACAATTTAAATTAAATATTATGGCTTCGGATTTGTTTTTTATAGCCATTTTTATAGCACCTACATTATAGCAACGAATGAAAATTAGTTGTTATAACTAAAATGTTTTAATTTTTAGCTGCCGCTATATGCTTACAATCAAAACAATAGATTGACGTTTGTGCATTATTGTGCTACGAAATAGAGATATATGAGTGGATAATTCCATAACTCAAATTTTTAGATGAAAAGTAATTTAAGTCCGCCCATTCAAATTTTTTATAGGAAATCAAGTAAATTAAGTTAAATAATCATTTCCATTAATCGGTTGTAACTTCCTGGCATTCTGTCCTTCTACAGACAGAATTCTAAGAAATCCGAATACTCAATCTAAATTTCTGTAAGTTATTGTAGTTAAAAAATTTACAGTAGTTGTGCAATTTACATTTAATAGAAAGAGTCCTTTTACGTACTTTTAAACTCTTATGCACTCCTTGCTTTATTATAACTTTTTGGAAATAATTTTAAATAAAAACTTTGAAATATAAATTAAATAAAAATTCGAGTGCCGAGATCGAGAATTTAACCTGCGACTTTTTCGGAATCAACGTCGAATATCATACACTCAACCAACTCGTCCATTCTATGATTCTTGGTTTGTTATTGTTTTAGAATCGTTGCAAATCACAACAATAATTGCATTAAGCCAAGCGTTGCAACCTTGAAAAATTACTCTCAACACGCGCAAAGATGTTTCCTCATCCGTATGTGAGCATTCTGGGTGCTGGTTTTTCTCTTCACTACATCTATAGCACAAAGGGAACATTAATTTATTATTCTGTTTAATCGGTAAAACGGGATGATACAATTCTTCAGGTGGTAAAATCTTACATTTAATCAGTCCCTCTATTTCATTTAAATCAACTTTGGAGCATGCATCTGTTCCGACATATAATTCAGGGTGATCAATTGGAAATTTTCCATACTTGCAAACCCAAGGATACAATGAGCATACATCAATGTATTTTATTTTTCACCGGGCTTACATTCGTAATGTGTATAAGCATTACCTGTCCGACCTCCATAAAAAGCATCTCTAGGATTTAAAGGTGAATTTGCTAATAAAGGATGGCTTCTTAAAGCTTGAATGTCTTTGTTCCTATCCATCAGTTTACGAAAATCACACCCCCACATCTCAATAACTTCGTATCCATAGGAACGTAAGCGCTCTGTCTTTGCAGTTGTTACTTCATATCGGTGATTTAGAGTATCGCTTGGGTCATCATGAAGAGGTTGATCACGGTTATGTTTCAAACACGTTGGATGTCCATGGTAATAACAGCCATGGAATTCAAAAATTTGATTAGTCTCTGCACAATAGCCATCTACTTTTACTCCGCTCAGCACAACTTCTCTTTGTTTGGCAGCATGTGTAATATTAATTGCTCTACTCTTTTCTTCTGATAATAGCCACTGAATTGCTATTGCTGACTGATTATCAGCATTTCGATATCCCTTTCTTGGGATAATACCAATTGTATTCTATCTAAGAAAATTGCGTCGAAAAACCAAATTGCCTGCGAAGGCAAAAGTTGTCCCCTTAACAAATGGATCAACTTTGCATTCTGTTAACATCAATTTTTTAAATTTTAGGCAAGCTTCGGTCAAAATTTGTACATCACTAATGCAATAGTTGACAATGTCACGTTGCATATAAAATTCATCATTTCTATGTTGCTCGTACCATTTTCATAGAGTCAGGGCTGTAATATTCAACAGGTGGTAGTAATCCAATATATTTTTCATTTTCGACTGTATTAAACAGATGAGGGAAATACCCTTTCTTAAGTACGGCTGGTAGATCAAAGGCATTTGCTAGTTGCGATAGGCTCATAGGAAAGTAATTTAGCGAGTCGATAAATTTTATGTTGTCCAGCTGCAACATTATAATTTTCGTTCCTCGCATTATTAACTGAGGTTTCAGGTTTGTCTTTCTCAAAATGTAATTCAATATGAATTGGTGGTCAAACGCTTCACCATTATGTGCTATGACGACAAGCTTTTTAAATTTTTTTCGCAACTCCAACAAATCTTTCAAAAACTTACTTACCACACTGTTTTGGTAAATCTTCAATCTAAATCCACATTTTTGACAAAAAACACAACTTTTCTGTATCAATATAAAGATCACAACGCTTCGCAGCTACACATAAATTTGGCTCGTGCAACTTTATGTCTCCAACTGATTCCTTTTCTATATACTTATATACGTGTTTGTCACAGATCATGCAAAAATATTCGCCGCATATATGAGTTTGGTCCGCCTTATAAGTCTTTAAACAATCTCGGCATATTTTTACTTCTCCACAGACACTTTTCTTATTTAGAGACCCTGAGGCTTTGTGATTATTGAAGGAACATTCTCCTCTAAAATCTCGATTACAAACTTTACACAATTTTTCAGTGGCCTCTTTAACACATGCTGGAGTCTGTTGGCAGCAAGGACAGGTTCTTGCACATCTGTATGGTATATGGCATTCCTCGCAATAATAGACACAACAAAATGTGGCAGTTAGTGAAACTATGACGTTAAAATGATTGTTGTGGTACAGCAAATTTAGGTGTTTTCCTACACTCTGTCCTTCAAAAATCACGTGTTTTCCTTTGGTACCATATCTATACACTATAATCTTATAATCCTTCAGATGTTCTTGAAATTTTTGCAACTCTAGAATTCCGGCACCTTCATTGGGTATATTTATCTTGGATTCAGTCAAGAGTTCTGCGGCTCGTTGACTTTGTAATTTTCCAATATCCTGTCTTACTTTCGCATATTCTGGCTCCTTATTTACTTTGGAAATGGCAACAATCAATGCTCTTGGTAGACACAGGCTGTTATGTTTTTCTTTTTATGTATTTTCCAAACTCTGGGTTAACTCGAACCCTTCTTATTTGATTCAAATCCTTGTTTTTTATTACTACGATACCTTTTCTCTGTGCACATTCCTCATCAAATGTGTTGTATTTCCTTGCTCGATCATTTCCTCTCCCTTGTGGCGGTCTAACTGTGGTAACATTCAAGCAAAATGAATCACTGCTTGATCCTGCTGAATTGCTTCGAAAAATTCTACCTATCATTTCCCAAACATCGCTTGAATTAACTGTGGATGCCAATCTATAACTTAACCACCCTGGACCTCTCTCCATGAAGGTGGCTCCACAAAAGGTAAATCCAACGAAATCTTCTGGTTGGACTCCACCTGTTGGGTCTACATTGTCTGGTGGGCTATTAATTTTAAAATTAATTTTTCTTCCTCT
Source organism: Thereva nobilitata (assembly GCA_963855945.1). Taxonomy (NCBI): domain Eukaryota; kingdom Metazoa; phylum Arthropoda; class Insecta; order Diptera; family Therevidae; genus Thereva; species Thereva nobilitata. Next base: position 111,775,661 of record OY979694.1, read on the forward strand.
CACTTTAAAAGCCCTGATATGCGTTATCATATCACTGGTGATAGTAAATTTGTTCATTTTTTAATTTAAATTAAAAACAATTGTAAAATAATAATATTATTTATTTTTATTAATTATTTTTCTTTTTAAAATTCTATTCTTATTTTTTATTTCCTCCCTGAAGTACAGCTTTTCTTCTACAGTTAAAGCTATCTTTTCGATACGCTTTAACTGTGAAATTTCATGTCTTATTTGGAATTTCACAACTCCACGTTTTATTCCACCTTCTTTTTGTTGTTGTTGTTGATGTTTTTGCTGCTTTTGTTTTTTTATCAAATCTGCAATTAGCAGAGGTGCTGGTCCGTCTATTGGACTCTGCCGCTGTTGCTGTTGTCGTCGCTGGTATGAAATTTTTATTTTCCCAGGATGAGAAACAGAGTATTGCCGCTGTTGTTGTTGCTCCTGTTGCTGCTGCTGCACCCGATATCTCCTCCTCCTACTCTCCTCTGCTGCATACCACGACTGCTGTTGCTGTTGTCTGTTGCTGTCGGTTGCAACGCCCTCCTTACGCTCATTCCTTATTATTGAAAACACTAGAAGAAAGAACCAGTCAGAACTAATCTGGCAATTTGCCTCTGATTTAAAGTTCGGCTAAAAAGCCTCTTACTTTGTTCTGTATGGCCTTCCGCACACTTATCTATACATCAAAACAAAAACCGGTTTTATAGGCAAGGGGTCGCAGGGAAGACAGTTTTTCTTCCATAATTTTCCATCATTTGTTCACCCAAACATTTTCTGGTTTCACCGTCCATTACACTAACACTTGCATGTTTTCGTTCTCGGCAAAGCTGCTTCGCTGTGCTTGCACCCCACACTACTCCATAGGCATTACAATCGTTACACGAAAATGATGGAGAAAAGTGAGTTCCGAGTGTATTGTTGAACTCATATTAAAACCGGTTTGAAATTATGGACAAGTCTGCAAAGGGCCTATGACTCGAAATTTTCTGATTCCCTATCTCGAGTGCATGAGCTTATATACAGAAATCCCCTTCATTTCTAACACGTACTTGCTATTTTCTTGACAAAATTGCATAAGAAAAACCAAGCCCGTACCTTTAATAATAATTCAAAGCAAGTGCAGTTACTTCCTTATAAAATTACGTAAGAAATGCATATACAATCATGTACTCGGTACGCAAGCGATCTTTTAAGAAAATTGCATTGCAAGATTATCTCGTCATCTAAACTCGTACCTTTAATAATTCGAGTAAAATTACGTAAGAAAGAAAATGCAAATGCAATTATGTACTCTGTGTGCCAGCTAGTGCACTTTTTAGTAGAAATGCAAGGGATTTCTGTGTATATTCGAACATATCTACAGAACTGAAGTTAGAGGTATTAGCCGAACTTTAAAGTAAGAGGCAAATAGCCGGAATAAGTTCTTGACTTGAGTTAATTTTATTTTGCAGTCCAGAGCTGACAGTTTTAAGTGACTGTCTAGAAATAAAAATATCTTGAAGCTGAAAATATTGCCGAGGTAAGTAAAAATGTTTTAAATTATATATTTATTAAATTATTTTTTAATATCATTTTTTTGCTTTCCTTAGATTGATTGAAATGGACAATTTTGAATTTGAAGATTTCGGGCTGAAGAGGAAGCAGGCAACCAGTAAAGGAGTAAAGAGACGCCTTTTCGACGCAGAAGCAACAATGGGAGATATAATAAACCACTCGATCAGCAGCAGCAGCAAAAGGATAAACACCAACAACATACTCCCCATTGCGGTGGACGACGATGACACCAGGGATTACCATGTGAATGAAGAAGAAGAATTTTTTTGGAGGAGATCAACAGCTTCCGGTACAAGAAAAGCATGTCTTTGAAAGACATGATAATTGAGCGGGCTTACCGTATACATAACGTACGGAGGGTAGAGACCCAGTTCGGGAGAAAGGTGGTGGCGGAGCTAGAGGATGGAAACGTATACCTCCCGGTTAGGTATAATAACCTCTCTGATGGAGGAATAAATTTATTAAAAAAGGGAAAATATGCTGTAGTGAATTTGGGGGAGAGGGTAATACCTTTGACCTCATTTTCAAAAAATTTGAAGAAGAAAATGTATATTAATAATTATAATAATAAATCTGTAAAATACCTACTTAAAGTATAAAAAGTGTTTTATTTTGATGTTTTCTTTCTTTTTTATTTTTCAGGTTATTATTATTAGTATAAGCGAAAAAATATAATAATTCAATAAAATAAAAAAATCGTATAATTGTTTTTTCTTTCTTTTACCTTATTGTTTTTGCAGATATGCCCTAGCTTAGAAAGTTGCTGGCTGTTGCTACCCCGAGCATTTGCTTTTTTACTTTATACCGGTTATTGCGGCCTCTTTACGACAGTGATCAAGATCATGTGCTTCAATTCTGTGTTCCTGTTGCTTCTAGATCCACTTGCTTGCTACATCTCTCAATAGCCATTTTTCAGGTTTCGATTTAGGCTCCTTTAGAAGCCCATTAGGATACGCCGGCAAATGAACACATGTGCCAGCTTTGGTCTGGCCCCGACTGCAAGGTCATAGCATGTTCAGACGTCGTTCGTCTAGGTGTGCACATGTTAAAGCATTCGGGAAAGACGAATGCGGTAAAGATCTACCAGGAACACTGTCACCATCAGCTCCATCAACTTTTTTATTTTATTTTTCAGGTTATTATTAGTATAAGTGAAAAATATAATGATTCAATAAAATAAACAAATCGTAAAATTGTTTTTTCTTTCTTTCACCCTATTGTTTTTACAGATATGCACTCGCTTGGAAAGCTGTTGGCTGTTGCAAGCCTGAGTATTTGCTTTTTAGTTTATATCGGATTTTGCGGGCTCTTTACGACCGCGATCAAGATCATGTGCCATTGTGACGTGTGCTTCAATTCTGTGTTCCTATTACTTTGCTTCTAGATCCACTTGCTTGCTACATCACTCAATAGCCATTTTTCAGGTTTCGTTTTGGGCTCCTAAAGAAGCCCATTAGTACACGCTGGCAAATGAACACATGCGCCAGCTTTAGTCTGGACCCGACTGCAAGGTCATAACATGTTCAGACGTCGTTCGCCTAGGTGTGCACATATTAAAGCATTCGGGAAAGACGAATGCGGTAAAGATCTACCAGGAACACTGTCACCACCACCACCAGCTCCATAAATTGTGTTTCCTTTTTCAAGCCATGCCGAGTCCCACGGCGAGTCACCGCCGAGTCACCGCCGAGTCCCCAACTGAGTCACCGCCGAGCCCCAAGCCACTAACCCTGACTCAACTCCAAGCTACCCAAGGCCAACGGGCTTGACATTGTTCCCCTGGTGAGCAAGGTCAATGGCCTTGACCGTGATGAGCAAGGTCAATGGCCTTGACCTAGTTCCCGTGATGAGCATGGCCTTGACCTAGTTCCCATGATGAGCAAGGTCAATGACCTAGTTCCCATGATGAGCAAGGTCATTGGCCTTGACCTTGGGGGAAAATTTTCCCACGCTAAACCGACCCAATAAATACTAACCTGGTTTCTTAAATTTTCAATGTCCGTTAATTGATCTTCTGGTGTTCTCTTTAACCGACGATTATGGACTATTCGAGCTTGCCGTGTACGTTGACCAATATTTTCTCGTCGTGCCCGAAGACGTGGCATTGTTTTTTAAACAAATGCTAAAAAAATATAGTACTAATTATATGTAAAAATAAAATGTAATATTCTTACCTTTCTGCATCAACAAATTGAACAAATTAATCCAATGAACACTCGCAAACTTCACATACACTTGTACAACTATTGTACCGCTTCGTACTACAATTGCTACAAAAATATACTACTGGCTACAATTTATTGGTAAAATGAAATGTTATATTCTTACCTTTCACAAATTAACCCAATTATGACATTTTAATTAAAACACCCGTGTATCGCTAAACACGTTTCTATCGCTTCCTACTCGCTTTGTACTACCATTGCTAAAAAAATATACTACTAATTTATCTGTTAAAATGAAATGTAATATTCTTACCTTTCTGAATGAACTAATTAAACAAATTTACCCAATTCTGACACTTTTTTATGTGAAAAAATTAAACAATTTTAACATCCAAAAATGATATACATATAAGAGTCAACTCCGTGTAAAAAAAATTACTCCAGATAACAACAGGTTGTATACGCTAATTTTACAAAGTGGCCGGCTGTTGATAGTTTTTGGTCAGAAAAACCAAAAATTTTAGATGTCAATGTTAACATAAAAATTGCTCATACCTTCGAAAGTCATGGCCGTAACATGGCCAATGTTTTGGAGATTATTCAAAGGGAATATTCCATACATTCCAATTATTGAAAAAAAAATATTGGTAAATTTTTGTTTGTGTAAGTTAGTACGTGCATGTTCGTTGATCGCGATTTACCAACTTTTTTGTCTACAAACAATAAAAAAATCTGTTGAGCCATTCGTAAGTTATGGATTAACAATCGAAATTTTTTTCATTTATCTCTTAATCAGTCAGCCATTTAGGTATCGGTTCAAATTGTGATTCTAAACCATTCTCGAATCAAGTTAATCACACACAGAAAATTTCATAAAAATCGATCCAGCCGTTTAGAAGGAGTTCAGTAACATACACACGGACAGAAGAAATTTATATATATAGATCTAAGATCTACATATATAAAAATGAATGCCGTGCGTTAGTTTCGCAAAAACTCGAAAATGGCTCGACCGATTTCAATAATATTTTTTTTGTTTTGTTCGCCTCAATACAGGGGTGGTTTTACAAAAAAAACATTAGGAAAAACCAAAAGGAACAGTTGAAAAATATAAAAAATTGGTAATTTTGGGATTTTTCACTTCACAATAGTTTCAATAGCTTCATGGCCTACCTATTGTTTGACAGCTGCGTAAATGTGAAATTGTCATTAAATTGAATCGTTCATTTCTCAAAAACCCCAATTTAATGACAATTTTACATTTACGCAGCTGTCAAACAATATATGTATAGGTAGGCCATGAAGCTATTAAAACTAATCTGCAGTGAAAATTCCCAAAATTACCAGTTTAGATTTTTCAGTACTTTCTTTGGGTTTTTCTTATTTTTTTTTCAACCACCCCTGTATTGAGGCGAGCTATTTTCGAGTTTTTGCGAGACTAACGTACGGCAATTGATTTTTATATAGATTATTGAAAATTACACTTAAACATTATCTTATTAACATCTTTAAGGCGCAAAATCATATTCTCCATCATTCTCATCTGGATTACCTTCAACATATGTAGTTGGCCATAAATATGTTCTGATAAAAAGACGTATGAGCTATGAGTTTTAACTTTAGTATGAATGAATGTTTAATGAATCCATCAATTAATACCTCGGCTGTGACAGTAACTTTTTTATCTGAATCATAATGAAAACTTATACAATGTCGAAGGCGCAAATGATTACGCGGTATTATTTGACGAGGAAGGAATGTGTTGACTTATGTGGTAACGTGGCAATTATTATTAATTGTTATTACATAGTTTCTCCTTAAAAAAAGGTAGTCGATTTTGAGAATAGATTTGGTTAAAGAGAATTTATTTGCAATTTGCGAACATTCATTTTGATCAACCATTCTATTAAGGTAAATTGACTTTGCTGGCCGTATCCCAAAGCTGCAAATCTTCATATGCCGCTTTGCAACATAAATCTCCCAGCAATAAGTGGACCCCGGGGCGTAATGACTCTCAGGTCTACATATATAGTCCAAGAGCTGACTGCAAAAAACGTGACCTATCGAGAAACAGGATGAAATGTTTCTGAAATGTTAGTACTCACAGCGACTATAAAAAAAATCTTGGTGTGCCTGGGCGGAAGTTGAGAATAAGTTTGGAATGTGCATTTTCCAGAAAATTCGAGAAACAGCTTGGAATTACTCTTAAAATGTAGTACTCACGGAGTAAAAAAAAATATGTTGGTGTGCCTGGTCAAATCTGGTGCTAATGCCTTGGCAGACCATGTCTTGGCAAACCACCTTTTATTTTAGTGGTTTTTTACTACTTAAACTTTAATTACTCCTACACCGATTATCGTAGAACAACAAAATTGGGCCTGTTTTTTAGGTAATTGTGTATTCTTTAATATTCTATAAACAACAGAAACTTTAGTAACTCCAATCAGGAGGGTTTTAGATATTTTGTTTCTGAACATTCCAAAAATTTTCCTTTTTTCCCATTTTTCTCAAAAAAATTCATTATTAACAGTACCGCTTTTCTTAATTTTCTGATGCATCAAACCATTCTCTAAAATAGTTCCATACACAAGAATGTTCTTGGTGGTACACTTTTCCAGGTAATGAGTATTAACGGGAACGGGAACAGGAAAAATGAAAAAAAACCTAAAAAACGCACATTATCAAAAAATTTTCTAACCGCAACTGACCTATCGAGAAACAGTTTCAAACTATACCCAAATTAAAGTGTGAACATTTTTATACTGGAAAACACTGGTGTGCCAGATCTGGGCCGGTCTAAGTGCCTGGCACACCACCTTTTATTTTTACAGGATAGGTCAGTTGCGGTTAGATGATTTTTTTTATAATTAATTGATTTTATAAAAATAAAAGGTTGTGTGCCAGGCACTTAGCACCGGCCCAGACCTGGCACACCAGTATTTTCCAGTATAAAAAGGTTCACACTTTAATTTGGTTATAGTTTGAAACTGTTTCTCGATAGGTCAGTTGCGCTCGCAAAATAACAACAAAAAAAGTAGTCTGCCGAGGCATTAGCACCAGATTTGACCAGGCACACCAACATATTTTTTTTACTCCGTTAGTACTACATTTTAAGAGTAATTCCAAGCTGCTTCTCGATAGGTCACGGAGGGACTCCAAACATTTTCTGGAAAATGCACAATCCAAACTTATGAACAACTTCCGCTCAGGCACACCAATATTTTTTTTATAGTCGCTGTGAGTACTAACATTTCAAAAACGTTTCATCCTGTTTCTCGATAGGTCACGCGTTTTGCAGTCAGCTCTCGCTCTAATACGTTGGCTGCGCATTTTGAATCTAATGTCTCGAACTTTTATAGGAATAATTGGATTTTCGTTAATGGTTATAATTATTTGTTGAAGTGTTGAATTTTGAAGATTTGGATTAATTTTAAATGTTGTAAGGTTGGATGCAGCGAGGCGACTAGTATATATATATAAAAGTGAAAGTTTGTCTGTTTGTCTATCTGTCTGTAAATGTTTAATAGACTCCGAAACGATTGGCCTGAATTTTTGTATATAGGGGGTTTCGGGTACGGCGAGTGTTCCTACGCGGTCTATTTTGCTCTATCTCGAACACTTCGGTTGGCTGTAGTGTACCGATATCGGTAAAATTCGAACTTTTGTATGGGAGGTACTCTTCGAATTACTCCTAAAGAGCTCAGATCCATATTATTTTGGTTTTTTCCGAAAAAAGTACGTTTCCCAATGTTTCAGATCGATCGGAGGTGATTTATGGGCAGTTTATAAAAATGAATGTGTGTATGGATGTAGGTATGTATGTTCGTTATAGGCTCCTATACTGTGCAACCGATCTTAATTAAATTTTAACCATGTGCTATTTACATTAAAACTTAGAAAAAAGCCTATTTTATTACTTTCTAAAGCCACTCCTAGATGGCGCTGTCATGGAGAGCTTCGTTGTAAATCATCGCAGAGCTTTGAATTTTTGCATGAAGGTCCGTGAAGGTCTCCTATGATGCACCTCAAAGCCCGATTTTCGAAATTCAAAATGGCCGCCGAAATATGACCGGAATTCAAAATTGCCGCAGAAATATAGTTGAATTTGCCAATTTTATTTCGATTCCAATGAAAGTGGGTATCTAGGAGTTTTTAAGGTAGCAAATAACGAATTTGTGGTCAAAACTTATAAATTCAAAATGCGCGACGAATTTGCAAATTGTGTTCCGATTCATATGAAAATCTGTATCTGAGGTTTTTAACGAATTTATGATCAAAATTTAAATTCAAAATGGCCGCACCAATATGGCCGACGTCTTTGCGAATTGTATTCCGATTTCAATTAAAATCGGTATATGAGAGTTTTTAAGGTAGTAAATAACGAATTTACGATCAAAACTGTGGGGCCATTATGGCGGAAGAATTTTGCCAACTAACTGCCTATTCCCAATGAGCCCGTCACCGATAGTTTCCATATAAATTGTTGTTGTTTTGCTGTAGAAGTTGTCGTTGTCGGCCTCATTGGGAACAGGCAGTAAGTGTCATTTCCCGGTTAGCTGTATGTAGGTTGTTCAAGAGTTGGAGAATCGGAAAATCTTGACATTCTAGCTACAAATGGAAAACATTGAATACAGTGTATCCTGAAGCTCTCTAAGCAATCGGTTCAGAATTGATCAACAAGGTTTTTTTTTGGAAAGATGGTAAGGAGAAACGGAAATGTGGGATGATTTATGTATAATGGATAAGAAGGAAAGAGACCCATTACCTCTGAATTTTTAGGTATAAGTCTAGGATTCTGCAATACGGGAAGAGGCTGGCATCTGTGTATGAAAATTCATATCTCGAAAAATGCCATGTCAATGGATGGTTTTTATTGTCTCGATCAAAATGTCAGATCCCTAATAGTTTCACATTTTGTTATTTGGAATCAAAAATACCAAAAAATTGCCTTTTTAAACTCTCCTACTGTATATTAAAATTCATATCACCTGATTACTACTATTGGTTTATGGGTGCAGCATAGGCGGGCCGGGTCCCAGCTATATAGTATAAAAGTGAAAGTTTGTCTGTAAATGTTAAATAGACTCCGAAACTTCTCATCCGATTGGTTTGAATTTTTGCATTTTCGGATACGTCGGTTGTTCGTAGTTGGTCTATTTTTCTCTATCTCGAACACTTCGGGTAGCTGTAGTGTACCAATAACTGTAAAATTCGAACTTTTGTATGAGAGGTACTCTTCGAATTACAGATCCATTTCATTTTGTTTTTTTCCCGAGAAAAATACTACTACCAAAGTTTCAGATCGATCGGAGGTGATTTACGAGTAGTTGCTGTACAAATTCAAAAATAATCGTACGACAAAATCATGCACCGTGTAGCCAAAGGAAATAGCGGAAATAGGAATTTGATTTTGGCGTCGATTCGAATGCAGAATGAGATTGAACTCGCAGTGACATCATCGGGAATATCATCAACTCTACTTGATGAGGGACGTACAGCAATCAAGCTCCCATTGAATTTGAACCAGATAGAATTCACAAACGAAAAAAGGAAGCCTGGGAGAAAAATCTCGTTTGTGAACTAGAACGGTACAGAGAGCGACGGCCGCAGCAGGCGCGGGATTTCTACCGAAGAGTACGCGGTATGACGCAATTCACACCTCGTTGCACATACGGCAAGGACAAAGAAGGGAATCTGATCACCGATCCTCAAGGCATCTTGGAGCGATGGGAAGAGCACTTTCATGAATTGCTAAACGGCGAGCTAACTGGGGATTTGGAGGCTCCACCAATATCTGACGATAATGCTATGCTGTCACCACCAAGCTTAGCAGAAGTTAGCAGTGCCATCACCCAGCTCAAAAACAACAAGGCCTTGGGTGCAGACGGCATCCCTGCGGAGCTGGTTAAATATGGAGGGCCTACATTACACGAAGCGATTCATGAATTAATTGTGCAAGTATGGGAGCAGGAAGCCATGCCAGAAGACTGGAGAAAAGGCATCCTCTGTGCAGCAATTATCGTGGTATAACGTTGTTGAGTACCTCGTATAAGATATTTTCCGCCATCCTACAAAACAGGATGGCCCCATACGCTAGAAACATCGTAGGCCAATACCAGTGTGGCTTCAGCCCAGGCAAATCAACAACCGATCAGATGTTCACTTTGAGGCAGGCTATGGAAAAATGTCTAGAGTTTCAAAACTCAATCCAACACCTCTTCATAGACTTTAAAGCCGCCTATGATAGCGTAGCCAGAGTAGAACTCTACAAAGCCATGAGAGAATTCGGCATTCCCAACAAGCTGACAAGACTATGTAGGTTGACCATGACCAATGTGACAAGACAAGTAAAGGTATCCGGAACACTGTCCAGACCAATCAACATCTATAATGGACTCCGACAAGGGGACGGTCTGGCCTGCCTCCTTTTCAACCTGGCGTTGGAGAAAGTGATCCGAGATTCGGGCGTGACATCAAGGGGCACAATCCTCCACAAGTCCACCCAATTACTGGCTTATGCAGACGACATTGACATCATTGGAAGAACATCAACAGCTGTACAAGAAGCTTTCATCCAGATTGAGCAGGCGGCAGGAAATCTAGGACTGCACATCAACGAAAGCAGAACAAAGTACATGGTGGCCTCGTCTGCAAGAACACCTAACATTGGTCCCACAATCAAGGTAGAGGAACACGAGTTTGATGTGGTAAAATCATTTACCTACCTTGGGTCAATAGTAGCAGCCGACAATAGCATGGAACCTGAAATACGCGCACGACTGCTAAAAGCCAAGAAAGCCTACTATAGCCTGTCAAGGCTCTTCAAATCCAAGCATCTAACCATAGCGTCTAAACTTTTACTATATAAGACGATGGTCTTGTCGCTCCTCACATATGCATCCGAAACGTGGGTGCTTAGCAAAAAGCACTCTAACCTCTTGGCGGTGCTCGAGAGGAAAATACTTCGGAGTATTGTTAGCCCCGTATGTGAGGAAGGACGATTCCGGAGACTCTACAATGACGAAATCTACGAGCGCTATCGCGACATAGATGTTGTGAATAAAATAAAGCTCGGTAGACTCCGGTGGGCAGGACATCTAGCTCGTAAGAGTGAAGATGAGCCTGCTCGGAAAGTTCTCTGCGGTAAGACTTATGGGGTGCGACAGCGAGGGAGACCCAACCTCCGCTGGAAGGATGGCGTAGACCAGGACGCTCAGAGCATAGGGATGCCAAACTGGATGACATCGGCTCAGAATCGGGACCGGTGGAGAGAACAGTTGCGAGAGGCCAGGACCGGATCCCGGTTGTAGAGCCGTTAAAGAAGAAGAAGAAACAACTATATGTAACATCAGCAAAAACTCCAGTATTGCCAAAGTACTTAAAACGTGCAAAATTATAATTTGGGACGAATGCACCATGGCCCATAAAAATCTCTCGAAGGGAATCGAGATATCCGAGGAAAAAACCAACCGATGGGAGACGCTCTGATAGTACTTGCAGGGCATTTTCGCTAAACTTTGCCTGTTATACCTAGCCTGCTGATGATCTTAACGCATGCTTGAAAGCATCATATCTATGGAACAGTGTTGAAAAAATCTCGCTCACAACGAATATATGTGTCCATTTGCTACAAGATGCCTCTGCTCAAACATTTTCCAAACAACTTTTGGACATTGGGAGTAGCGAAATTCTAATCGATAGCAGAACAAAGGAGATTTCGTTTCCGCAAAACCTTTGTCAAATGCAGCCCATTATTCAAATCGTTGTGGACAAGGTGTTCCGGAATTTAATAACGAACTGCAAAAATCCAGAATGGCTGTGCGAAACGTCCAATCTTAAAGCCCAAGAATGACGATGTCAACAAATTTAATGAACAAATTCAAATGAAGCTGCTGGGAAAAACTGTCAAAATCGATTGTCACAGTAATGGACGAAGAATTCTTTGGAGCCACCAGGCAGAGTCCTTTCCCGAGAGCTGTTTAGTGATATAGTACAGCACCTTACTGTTGCCCGTGCTTGCCGCGTTTTCCGCTTTTTCTGCGAGCTCATTTATATGCCGCCTTTATCACGCCGGACACTTCTCTTTAGTTTCCCGGTATAATTGGCAATATTCCCGTTCAAGTTGCTGACGTTTTTCCGGGTCGCTTGTCGCTGATTCCATGTCAAACCGAATACTAAATATTAATTGATCATCCCGATTTTTTTTAAATTTTGCAGACGCATTCTACACATGAAATAATGGGACCCATATTTCGGGAAAAAAAATTGCGATTTTTTTTCAGAAGATATGCACGGTTGTAAATTGCAAGAAATTTCAAAAAACATCGCGCGGCCGACCATTCAAATTACTGTATCTTCGAAACCATTAGTCGTACAAAAAAATTATACAGGTCGATTTTGAAGATCTTGAGTCACTCTATGTAGTGGTATATTTAAAATTTGCGTTTGATATTAATAAATTGTTATTATTTGTCTTTAAAATTTCATTAGCATTTTTCATCATCAACTCACCAACTTAAAGTTTTGGAAAAAATATCATCGTGTTCCTACTTCAATTCTAAAGAAACAGTGAAAATTTGAAAATACAACTCAAACGGGGTCATATTTTAAAAATTCTCTGTCTATCAATTTATTACATTTTTCTCACTGTTGACCTAATTTTTTGGAGCTTTTCACACATAATTAAGAATCCGCCAACTGTGGATTGTTTTCTTCAGCAAATGGGTGTCCTCCCAGCAAACCAAATTTTAAGATATCTTACCGAATTCGTTACGGAAATTCGTATATTTCTCGCAAATTCGCAATCGATTTCTGAACAAATTCGGAACGAAAAATATATGAAGGGGTTGACACGACATCGTTACAAAAATTCTTTTCGAATTCGTTACGAAATTTAGTAAAGATTTAGCAAAGCTTTTCGCGCACTTCACTCAAAGACTCACGATTTCACGATGAAGTTTGACAAGAATGTTCCGATTTCTTTCCTATTTCTTTAAGAAAATTTGTTACTGGCTTCTTTGTGACATTGTTGCGAAGTTGTTTTCCGAATTCTTTTCGAATAAGTTTCGACTAATCGCCACATACAAAGCTTTAGTTTTGGTTGTTGTATTTCTTCCGAAAACCTTCCGACTTGTATGAATTCGGAAAGTTTCGTTTGCTGGGCTGCTTGTGATAATCTCATACAAAAATTAACAGACATTTTTAAAGAAAATTTGGTGATTATTAAGAAAAGTTTAACTATCTCATTTATTGACTCATTCTAATGTTGCAATTTTTTGAATCAGAAAAAAATGAACTGCTACCAGAAGAATGTTTAGCCATTTCCAATTTTTCCGAAAATTACGCGTTTCTTCTACAGGATGCAATTCAAGGCGTGCACGGTAATAATGACCAAGTAACGATCCACCATTTCGCAATTATAAAGATAACGGGAAAACATACTTTCTTAATTTCATCGAAATCTCAGACTTATTTCAGCGTGGTATTATTACTTTTTAAAAAAAAGATTGAGTTCTTTGAGAAAAATATTTTACTTTTCCCACGGAACGAGTGCTCAATACAAAAACAAAAAAAATTTCATGTCTCTGTTATCAGAAAGATGATTTTGATGTACTGGCCAATACTAAAGCACCCCCCATCAATATTTCATATATTTTCCAGATATTAGTGGTTTTTTAGCGGGTCTTCGACTTAATAATCCAGCTTCTACGGGTCTTCGTCGGATTGTTCTCTGACTTATTCCAAAGCAGAAATCTTTAGAAAGTTGTGCTGAGGATATGTCAGGATTTAAAGATGGTCCCTTTTAGCAAAGAGTCTTCCCTATTATATGTTTTGTTCGATCTTCCGTCCGTCCCGTCCCGTTGCCTCGTACTTTGTTATCATTCACGATATTACTGACCGTTACTCACTTAGAGCCTAAAGTTAAGGCAGTCGCTATGGCAAATTTTCCATTGAATTGAGGGAGGTGCTTTAGTTTTGTCCACTGGTACAATAGTTTATCATTTCATTGTATAGTTTGAATTGTAAGACTGGAGTATTTATGTTATAATTTTTGAATTTTTTTATATTTTAGATATATAAATAAATATTTAGATATAAATTTTGTAATATTGGATAGTTGTTGTATTAAGTTTTTATCAAAATAGTGAAAAATTTATGAAATATTTAAGGGGGGTGCTTTACTATTGGCCAATACTGTAAGTGCAGAATGCACCTTTTCGCCACGTCGTCGCATGGAAAAGGACCTTGTGTTATTCATTTTCCGTTGTACCTACGCCCCTGTTAACCTATTCTGCGTGTACGCGACATGTTAAGCCGTCGTGCCACGCGGTCACACTCTTTTAAAGAATTTTTTAAATATGAGCCCGTTTGAGTTCCATTTTCAAATTTTCACTGTTTCTTTAGAAGAAAACTTTAAGTTGGTGAGTTGATGATAAAAAATGCTAATGAAATTTTAAAGACAAATAATAACAATTTATTAATATCAAACGCAAATTTTAAATATACCACTACATAGAGTGACTCAAAATCTTCAAAATCGACCCATATAATTTTTTTGTACGACTAATGGTTTCGAAGATGCAGTAATTTGAATGGTCGGCCGCGCGACGTTTTTTGAAATTTCTTGCAATTTACAACCGTGCATATCTTCTGAGAAAAAAATCGCAATTTTTTTTCCCGAAATATGGGTCCCATTATTTCATGTGTAGAATGAGTCTGCAAAATTTAAAAAAAATCGGTATCATTGAATTTAATTTTTACCGAAAAACGTCCGGTTTGATATGGAATGACCGTTGTAGAGTTCACGTTATTTTTGAGGGCCCTTCTGCGTTCATTTTTTGCCAGGTTGTTTCCGAGATCCAGTGTTTCTGGTTTATTTGGACATAACCGATGCTTGTTTCCGCTGCGGTTATTATAGCGCCCTTTATTGTGCTCCCACAAATTCTCGCCTTTTAATGCTCTCCCGCAGAAGGTCTACGTTAAACCGTGTACGGTTTATGGCATCGCGTTGGATGTTTCTGATTGCGTCAATTTTTAGGCGGATAGGTGCTACTACCAAATAGTGGTCACTACCAGTGTCAGCTCCCCTAAAGCAGCTGACATCCTCCAGAATAGTCCTCCATCTGCGACTGACGGCCACGTGATCTATCTGATTTATCGTTATACCTTCGGCGATAACCAGGTCTCCTTGTGTATCTTCTTGTGACAAAAGTAAGTTCCACCTACCATGAGTTGATGGGAACTACAGAAGTCAACGAAAAGCTCACCATTGCCATTGGTAACTTCGCTTAGGCCTTGTTTTCAAGGCCGGTGTTGTTGGGGCCGATCTGTGCTGTTTAATTCAATATTAAACGCAAAACTTAACCAATTATAATATAAAGTTTATTGAAATAATAACCGTAACATAAACAATTTTGATATAATTTAATTACAATAATAACCGACACATTTATTAATGATATACAAAATAGACCGAGTAATTTATTAATGACTGAATGAATGATCCGACGGTGTTAGGTGGACTGAATTCACTTCACTGGTGCCGCGTCTGCAGAAAATTTGGGCCTGTGGCTGGTTGGAGGTTGAACTCCTGGCCTTGGCGATGCAAGTGGTTTCCGGCCTATGGTAAATTAAGAGTTAAATTACCTTAATACCGGATGCACCGGAGCCACGAGCTGCTGACGGTTGATGTTAATTATTAACTACTGATGACCTTTTGATCGATGGATCAACATTCTGCCCTCCTTGAACCAATAGCGGTTCAAAACATGATGAAGTTGAAGATGCTACCGAATAACACCAATGGCATTTACTCCGGAGCTGGTGAATTGGTAACTCTGGAACCTGAGTTTTGAGGCGCCTAGACTCGCCTGAAGTGATCCTGTAACGATATTTAGTAAAACGGAAGGAGCAAAATGATTAAGGAATATGGTAAGGACAGATATGGGAAGATGAACGGGGAACGATTTATTTAATTGAGATTCCGACACAATGATGAGAGTCGTCTTGTAGGGGTAGGAGCTCCATTAGATGTATTCGGGTCCTGCTCATGCGATTTGGCTACGGCAGCACATGCCGTTGGGGTATTAGTTACGACTTCTTGCAATACAGTGCAGTGATCTTAGAGCTCGTACATTGATGATTAGACCGACCACGAACTTGACTAATTTGAGTATCACATACATGGCCAGTATGATCCGGTCCGAGTCCGCTAAGAATGCCCCACAGTCGAGTACGCAGAATATCCTCAATCATGTCCCAACCAGTGGCTGAGAATAAATTGGTTGTTTCCAAATTCTGGTGATCTGTATCAAGACCCATAATGGTCCGAGTGACTATGTTTTCCACCGCTCTGCGTTCTGAAGGATACATTATCTGATGACGTAAAGTATCGAGTGACGAGCTCGAGTACAGACCTGCTTGTATGATTTCTCCTGGATCTTCGTATTTCCAATCAGTCTTCGTGGAGGGAGTAAGTTGAAGTGGGCCTTTCATTCGGTGTAATCTGGGATTAAATCCATACCATTGACTGTTTATATAATAGCCTGGGCTCAGTAGATCGGAACAAGGAATCTCTGTCCCATGGTTAAGCATAAGACGTGTAATTGGTGCTACGAAGTAACGTTTATTGTTATATGTCGCGGGAAGTTCTAAATAACATCTATCGGTTTTTCTTACAGTGGCATCTACTGGTTGGCATTTGACCAAGTATATGAATTCCCCACGTGGGACGGCGACATAGCCTTGTTCCTTGGAGTGCATTAAGGCGAATTCTGCAGGATGATGTGGAGCTATAATTAATTGTGTATGTAGCGTCTCACGTTCGAGCTCACATTTTTTCAGCAGCAGATTATAATATAGGTTTTCCACTTGAGTTTTTATGTGACGTTCTGTATATACGAATTTCGAGTTAACGTATGTAAAAAGATCTAGATTGTGAACATCAATAGCCCCTTTTGTGAACCAATATTCTTTAGATGCACGGGGTACGATCACAAGTCGCGGGTGTTCTGTTTGATATCCATCAAATCTGCATACTGATACCGCCTTCTTAACCTCCAAGGCAAATACGATTTCACCTGACGTAACTGAGTAGACGGTACTAAAGACGGCTTGTTCACCGTGCGGTGTGATTGTATCGATTTTTGTAGCGACTCCTTGCATTTTCCGCCATATTATCTTGCAATCGAACGACGCTTTGGTAGTCTGTTATCGTGAATTCCATGACGTGGGTGACAATAACGTTGCTCCAAGAGTTGGCTCCTGAGGTATATTGAGCACCTTGACAGTTTCTACTATTATCCACAGATCCTGCGATAATTTCAGTGTAGGTTGTTGACGCACTTGGTTTTAAGTCAGCTATGATACGACCGCTCGGGAGTTTAAAGGTATGATGGTGGTGGATCTGCTTGCAGTCTTCTCGAGAAATGTCATCTATGAAGCTACTCAAGCCACCGGGCACCAGCGAAAGGTGGCTAAACATTCCACAATGATGTACTGCTGGATGATATTGATTTTGCATTGATAAATTTGTATGGATGCAACTTCACTCATCTGGAGTAGTTGAATATCTAGCTCCGTCTGCTTAAGTTCTTGCTTGTCAATGAAGCAGGGTCCAACCGAAAGCAGTGAAATTGACGTTATATTGATTCTTTCGTGACCACAATCATAAGCTATTACTGCGGTCACACTTGTCACAATGGCTAGTTGCATAATTCCACAGATGATGTTCATTGCTCGCAAGGGTTAGTGCTGGTCAGGTTCGTAATCTAGAAGATGTATTTTAGATGTATAGTTAATGGAGTAATTTGGTTGTGCGGTTAGTGGCGTTGATCTAAAGGTGTGGTTATGGTAACTGCTCGTGTTAGCCCATCTGCACCGGGGTGTACTTCGATGACACGTCCCAAGAGCAATCGGGCAGGAGGTAGTCTTTCGTCCTTAATTAACACTAAATGATCTCTTTTGACGTCAGGTGCACGTTGTGCCTATTTGGATCGGGCCTGTAGCCTTGGCAGATATTCATCGACCCATCTCTTCCAAAAATCTTGAACTAATCTTTGTAGTAATTTCCATCTTGTCAGTGTATTTAATTTATTATTGAGCAAATTTGGTTCTGGCGGTGAAAGTAGCGCATCCCCAATTAGGAAGTGTGCTGGGGTTAATGCTTGCAAATCATTAGGATCGTTACTAAGTGGACACAATGGTTGAGAGTTCAAACATGCCTCAATTTGTGACAACAGCGTGCTAATTTCTTCGTAGGTGAGTAGTGAATTTCCCAGTATTCGTTTAAAGTGATCTTTAACTGATTTCACACCCGCCTCCCACAATCCTCCAAAATGAGGTGCGGCAGGTGGTATGAAATGCCACTTAACACCCTTACTAGATAGTATTTGGTGTGGTGGTCGTAAATAAACCATATATTTTAAGGCTATATAGTTTACTATTCTTAGGAACTGGTTCAGAATTTTCTAAGTATTCTAGTTCGATAGCAAAATGAGTTCTTTGGACTAATCGCTCTAGACATAATTTTGCTTCATTGATCTCCTCCAATGACAATCGATCAAATTTTCGGTTTGGTTGAGCAGTTTTGAGATTTATGTAAAATTTTCTGCAGTAGGCAGTTACTCTAATGAGTTGATCTAGGGTTGAGTAGCGATTTATAAGCTCTAGCTGTAGTTCTGTTCCCTTAGTAATGGTTAGGACAACTTTTTTAGCTTCTAGGTCAGTATAATTAGGAAATTTTTAGGCCCAGACCTTCATCCTGTTGTAGCCAAGACGGTCCAGTCCACCACAGTGGGTGATCCTTCAAATCACCAGTGGCGACTCCTCGTGAGGCGCAGTCGGCTGGATTATCACCTGATTTCACATATCTCCATCGACTGGTATCTAATCGTTCTTGTATGTAGCTCACTCGGCTCCGATGAAGGTTTGCCATTGGCGAGGATGACCCTTGATCCAAGCAAGAACATTTCGTGAATCGGTCCAACCATATATTTGGTACATTTCTGCTGGAATAGCCTGCTTTACATGAGTGATTAGTTTAGTCAATTAAACAGCGCCACATAATTCTAAACGTGGTATACTAGCTTGGCGTGTGGGAGCAACCTTAGTTTTGGCGGCTAAGAGAGAGATAGTAACATCACCTTTTGGGGAGATACATCTTACATAGACTACTGCAACATAAGCGGCCGAAGATGCATCACAGAATGCGTGTAGTTCATAGGTGGTTTCAGTGTCGTTTAATTGGATCCATCTGGGTATTTTTATAAGCTCTAATTTAGATAAATTTTGCCGAAACTCACACCACTTCTTCTGCAAATTTTCTGGAAGTGTTCCCATGTTATACCTTCAATCCATAAACGCTGAAACATTATTTTTGCTATAATAGCAGTGGGAGCTAGCCATCCTAGGGGATCAAATAATTTAATGGCCTCAGATAAAAGAATTCGCTTGGTGACAGGAGTATGAGAATCGTTAAGCGACACTTTAAATTCAAAACTGTCACTCGATGGGTTCCAATGGATACCTAATGTTTTCACAGTTTCGGTGAATTATATAGGAAATGGTGTGGAAATTTCGCGATCCGGGGGGGACATATTGTAACAATTGTTCTGATTAGCAGACCCATTTGCGTAATTTGAATCCTCCTGCCTGTAGAAGTTGTCGAAGGTTCTCTTGGAGTACTATTGCTTCCTCGAGAGTACCCGACATTAAATCATCTACATAAAAATCGGTTAGTAATATTATGGACGCTGCAGGAAATCGATCTCTTTCATCATTGGCGAGTTGTTGCAAGGTTCTAAGGGCCAAGAATGGAGCACAGGAACTTCCATAGGTAACAGTAAGAAGTCTATATGTCTATTGGTTGGGTCACATTTTCTCTCCATAATATTTTTTGGTACTTGCATTGATCAGGTCGGATATAAATTTGCCGATACATCTTCTCAATATCAGCAGTAAAAGCGATTTTGAATTTCCTCCAGCGGAGTAATATTAGGCACAGATCCTTTTGCAACGGCGATCCTGTTAGTAGTGTATCATTTAATGACCGTCCATTTGTGGTTTTCCGGGAACCATCGAACACCACTCGCAATTTAGTTGTTGAGCTAGAATCCTTTATCACTGCATGGTGTGGTAAAACATATTCAGGGAAATTGTCTCGCTCATTTTCGGCTGAGGAGATCTTCTCCATATGTCCAAGCGTTAGGTACTCCTTCATAAAGGTCTTATAATCTTCAGGTAATTTGGGATTTTTCTGAAATTTGTTTTCCATCTGGGGTAAACGTTTTAGCGCTGCATTTCTAGAGTATCCTAATTCAGGACGCTTATTATTTTCGCAGGTTAGTGGTAGTATATAGCGACCAGTGGGATCTCGATAATATGATTTGGGGTAAATTGTTTCACATTCGTCATGTTTAAGTTCAGAAGTGTACGCTGGAATGTCTTCGAGCTCCCAAAATCGTTTTAACACATTTTCCAGATCTACGGATTCTGTAGTGGTGCATATTAGAGTAACTTTTGAAGTGGTGTAGGTTTGGGTATTGAAATCAGGCATCCTGCCACTAATAATCCAGCCTAACGTAGTCTTTATCGCTATTGGATATCCCTTAGGGCCCTTGAGTAGCCCGCTCAAAATAATATCACTATAAAATTCAGCGCCTGAGACCATGTCTACATAGTTCGGTTTCATATAATTAGGGTCGGCAACTGGAAGATTTTAACGTTACGGTAACAGTTGGTGGTCAATTGGTTTATGTGGCAGCATTCCACTGATTTTCGGGAAGACATATGCTTCCACATGTCGCTTAAATGATGGGTCGTATCGAGATTGAACTAAACAAGTCACAGCATTACGAGATACTCCAGACGGTAAGTCGCCTACGACGTTGACCATTACGCAGGCCGGCTGCTTACGCAAACGTAGACGTTGTACAGCCTCCTCTGTAGTGAATGAGACTTGAAAACCTAGATCTACTAACACTCTCAAGCATTGTTTACCTGCGTGTGGAGTCTCGATATCGACTAATGCTGTTGCCAATAAAACTGTGTGCAATTGCTTGTTATTTGTCAGATGGGAGTATACATATGAACCTTCATGGGCACTATGTGGTGTTATTTGTATGGACTTCGAACTCTGAGGGTGAGCTGGGCCTTGATAATTACCATATTGGAATTCTTGAGTTGAGTTCTCCAATTGTGGAGAAGCAACATGGTGACAGGAATATTGACTGTGCTGACGAAGCTGATGCAAATTCTTGGTATTCTTGGATTGGTTATGGTTAACAGGTGATTTTGGTTGATCAAAATGGAGTAGGGAATTGTGTATCTTTCCGCATTTTTGACAGTTCAACGGATTAGGACACACCTTGAGGTCATGAGATTTTGACAAGCATTTTATACATCGGGAGTTGGTTTTTATGAATTCGTATCGCCCCTTTGGCGTCATACTACGGAGTTTTGTACATTGTATAAGGCGATGATCATGGTTACATGCTGGACACATTGATGAAGCCGGTGTAGTGAACGTGTGAGTTATATGCCCTTTATTATTTTCCTTGCGAGGGAATTGACATCTTGTTCTAGTGCTGACTTCTAAACTTTAAAACTTGGCTTCAAGGAAGTCAGTAAATTCAACTAACGTAGGACGTTTTGATGGTATAGTCCTGTGGTTAAGGGTGAACTCCCAGTGTTCTATTGTATCCTTGCATAATTTTTCGATTTCGATTAACAAGGGATCCCAAGATTGTACTTCTAAGTATAATCTTTTCAAAATCTCTAATGACTCGTTGATTGAGTCAAGGAAGCGTTTTAGACCAACTGCACTATCCGTTCTCTAGTTCGGTAATGAGAGCAAGGATTGAATGTGAAAAGTTGTTAAAGCGCGCTCATCCTGATATCGTTTTTTAAGTAACCTTTGTACGTTAGATAGCTTTCTATTATTGTGGATGAGACTTTCAAATATCCCTCTAAAGTTGACCCAATCTTGATATCCTCCCGTGAAGTTAGGAATGTTCATTCGTGGTAGTGGAACTTCATTTGAGTCGTGCGCCGCTGTACATGTTGTGATATTTAGCTGGTCACTTGACGCGAACGAATTGGATGCCGTTGTCTGTGGTAAAAACTCAGAAATGATCCCATGGGCGTCCAAATACATTTCTTCAAGAGCACTGAATTGATCTGTCTTTCCTGTCTTTAGCTTGACAGTTCGCCCAAAGTTTCTCGAGTAATTCCGCCCTTTTCCTTAGGTGGGTTTCCTTTCGCCTATCTTTCGGGTTTTTTTTAAATTTTCCATGAACCTTTCCAGTTCAAAGGCATTTAACTCTTGGGCCTTTATTAATCGGTCCATTTGGTGGATTCAACGTTCTGACGACTGTGGGGGAGTATAAACTGTGGGGAAGTATATGCTGACAGTACAATATAGCAGACGTCAGTAATTATAATTGCGCACAGGTTGATAACATGCAGACACGGTGATTTTTTCAACCAATTTATAATTTATAAAGAAACTTGAGCTAGGCCTGGATACGACGATGGTGAGTCTGTTTATTTATGAATGGGAATAGGACCTTTTTTATTCATGAACGGGAATGATGGTCGATATGTAAACAGAATACTAGGTAAATGTAAAGATAGGACGGGTGCTCTCTTCCGGGGTGAGGTGTTTGAATTATGAAATCAAATTAGATTAAAAAATTTGGCTGACTTACTGGTGTTGGAGTGTATATGGTGAAGATAATAGATGATGATTAATTAAGCTGCACGTAGTGACCTTATTGGTGTGGTGGAGCGGTAACCGCCTGCTACTATGGCCTGGATGAAATTTATAACTTTATTAACTTGTAAGCACTGTACTGTCACGGTCTAATTCACTGATCTAAGTTGTTAGGTATACACTTCACTATGACCAAGAACTGGATTTCACAAAGTACCGGAATTAATCCGGCTCGAAGGACCAAATGTTTAATTCAATATTAAACGCAAAACTTAACCAATTATAATATAAACTTTATTAAAATGATAACCGTCACATCAACAATTTTGATATAATTTAATTACAATAATAACCGACACATTTATTAATGATATACAAAATAGACCGAGTAATTTATTAATGACTGAATGAATGATCCGACGGTGTTAGGTGGACTGAATTGGTGATCGATAAACAACTAATTGCCAGGTACTTCACCGGTGCCGCGTCTGCAGAAAATTTGGGCCCGTGGCTGGTTGGCGGTTGAACCCCTGGCCTTGGCGATGCAAGTGGTTTTCGGCCTGTGGTAAATTAAGAGTTAAATTACCTTAATACCGGATGCACCGGAGCCACGAGCTGCTGACGGTTGATGTTAATTATTAACTACCGATGACCTTTTGATCAATGGATCAACAGTGCGTTTAAGTCATCCATCAAAACAATGATGTCTCCCCTTGGTATGGAGCGAAAAACCTCATTCAGTCGCATGTAGAACTCGTCTTTGATGTCATGGTCTGCGTCTTCAGTTGGAGCGTAGCATTGGACTATCGTAGTACTTCTTAGTCTGGTAAGTAGGCGCACGGTAATAATCCTCTCAGAAAGTGGTGATGAGGCTGGACCTGGCTTCCTTGGTGAGTATTACCCCAGCGCCATTCCTACGGTTTTCAGTTTCATTTCTTCCAGAATATAAGAAGGACTCACCGTTTGGGTAGATATGTTCCCCCGCATCGGGCCATCTGGTCTCGCTGAGTCCCATGACCTTGATTTTATAGCGGCTCGACAGGTTTGTTTACTGACCCAAAATTGACTCAAAAACTATTGGGCGGGATTATAGATCACTGAGAAATTAAAATATTGAGCCTGCTAACATCTAACGATATTCACTCGTTGAAATTGAAATTGTGGAGTACCACTCAAGAGATAGGTGGCATCTACCTCGGCATTATCGTCGTTTACGTCTCAATTAAAATCATTAAAGGCAACGACGGCAATAAATGCGCACAGTATTATTGCAACCTTTGGCTGGAACTGGAGACTGGCAGCAGTCTCGTGGGGTGTTCTAACGAACTACTTTAAAAAAATTTACCAGAAAAGGCCTTCACCAGTAGAACCGGTTCTAAAAATGTGGCAGCGCACACCTTAGACCAAGAAACAAATAACAATATCAATAATTGCATAACTAGTCCAGCCAAATGGTGGTTTTCTCGAACAAATTTGCGGAAAATAACCGAAAAACTGAAAAAAGTGGGACCATTTTAAGGATTTCTGGGTTTTTCGTTGTGAAGCCGACCTCCTACAAGGCAACAAACTTGAAATTCGGACTCAGCAACCCAAAAAAAGTAAAGAACCGCTGAGAAAAAAACTTCCGCAATCTTGTTTCGAAAACGGTCTGAATATCACAATTCAATTATCGGCAACTCGGCGCAACTAGTGCCGACTAGGAGGTTTAAAATTACAAAATGTGGAGGCAGCAGACATTCGAATAATGGTGTCCATCCACTAACAGGCAACCTCCAGGCCGCGGTCTTTGAGACCAGGACTGTGATGGCTTTGTCTGGTTTTTATATAATTCGTGTAGTGTTTTTCTTGTAGTTGTCATGTTTATTTAATAAATTTGTTTCTGTACTTTTTGTGTACAATTTTATGAATAAAACCAAACCAAATGGTTCTGAACTTGTGTTTTCAATAAATCCATTTCCTTAAGGGGGAACAGTTTTAAAAATTGCTTACTTTAATCTGCAGTTTGTGTTTATACCAACTGTTTGGGAATAAGAGAAATTTCCTTTCCCAAACAGGCAAATAAAAACATATTAGAAAGACACAAAATTAAATCCAAGAATAAAAATACAAACCCAGACACTAAAATTTCCAACATCAGCAACAACAAAAACAACATATAAGAAATAATTAGTTGAAATAAACGGTCGGTCGATCAGTATTGTTACAGTCAACAAAGCCTACTCATTTCAAAATCACTCTACATTCTGGTGCTGTACTAGTGAGGTACGATTTTCAAAAAATAAAATCGATTTTGGAAAACGACTTTTGTTTTAATGAAATCGTTTTTTCTATAAATTGGCCTAAAAAGATCGATTTTATAAAAATCGTGTACAATACTTAAAGAAAAATTACATTTATTTGATAAATTTTTTTATTAAATTTAACAAAACAAAAAAGCGAATTTCATTGCCAAATTAAAATAAATAATCCACTATATTATAAAAAATAAAGACATTTAAATAAATAATTCATTGTTATAAAAAATAAAGGCATCCAGGCAGGTTTGTTGCTTATTTGGTACTTTTCGACAAAGCTTAGGCGAAAAGTACTAAAAAGGTACGAAACAGAGCCAATTTTAACATCAAAATTGCTTATAAATTCAAAAGTCAAGGCCGTAGCATAAAAATTGTTTTAACATTATTCATAGAAAATACTCCAAGCTTTCTAATTTTTGAAAAAATTATAGGTTAAGTACGTATTTTTTGGAGAAAAAGGTGGTTTTAGTTGAAATTTTAGTTAAAAAAAACAAAATTTTGACTTTGAACTAACATATTCGACTGAGGTTTATGATATTGATATCATACATTAAAGAATGTACATTTCTCTAAAAAATGAGCCTAATTACGTTGCTCTAAGATAAATAGTTGAGGAGTAATTAAAGTTTAAGTTAATTAAAAAATGCTTCCAACGTCTTTTCTTAAACACCCTGTGCCCGAGTAAAAATAAAAGTCGCCCGCGGCTAGCATGCACGGCGCCACAGCTGGCACGCATAGCGAACAAATGCGCAGTGCACATTTTTACTAGGGTGTCTCAGTGGATAAGTCCGATAGCCCCATTCTGTAGAACAATTTTTTTACACGAAAAAATCGATTTTCTCTTAAATCGATACAGAATCGCACATCACTATGCTGCACCAGAAGGTAATCTATAATCACAAGTATAGGTACTGAACCTCTGCTTGAAAACATCAAGTGTTCTAGTAAAGAACTAGAATACTTGAACTTATAAAATCAAGTTAATTTAGCGGCAGGAAGTAAAGGTACTGAACCTTTGCTTTCACTTAGCGCAAGTGTTCTAGTAAAGCACTACAACACTTTCTTCTCCAAGTAAAGGTACTGTACCTTTGCTGTACCAGGCGGCAGAGGAAGGACTCTGTCGCGGTATAAAATCACCAACTAAAAAAATAGCCAAAAGCTGCTTCAAATCGTAAATAACAATTAAAAACACTTTTGCTTATGTTTGTATATTTTTTGTATAAAGTATAACGAGATTAACGTAAGATTCATGAGGATTAAAGGCAAAGCCAAAATTCTTGATATTTAAATCATTTTTATAACACAAAACTCGAGGGGGAATCACATCCCCCGGGACGACAATATCCATTTTCATTGAATTTATAACTTTTTAAAATGAAAAATAAAAATTCAATCAGTAAAGAGCTTTTCTCGGTTTTGCATGAAATATATGTGAAACATATTTACATCCCTATTTCAATTTCAGAGGGCAATATAAATTTGAATAAAATGATTGAATTGGAATAACGAGTTAATTCCTCCCTCCTGCTATTTCAAACAAAAAATATGTTAAAAAGTTGTCCTGCAATATTAATAATTGTACGATTAATTTCAGATGATTCGATTGATGTTACTAACGATGCTGAGACAGATAGGCACAACACGAACCCACTTTCAATGTCACAGTTTATGTCTAGTTCTATTTATGGACATACACAAGAAACGGTCTATGAAACAAGTGCCCGTTTGCTATTTATGGCCGTCAGGTGGGCGAAAAATTTACCAAGTTTTGCGAGTTTGGCCTTTAGGGATCAGGTAAGTTGAACTAATAAGTGAAATTCAACATTATAATAGGCTTCATTACTTTAGGTTATATTGTTAGAGGAGTCTTGGGCAGAGCTTTTTTTATTAAACGCTATTCAGTGGTGTATGCCTTTAGATCCTGCGGGCTGTGTCCTTTTTTCAGTTACAGAACATTGTAACAACATAAATAACAATTGTATTTCCAAAAATGAGGTAATATACTGCAATGAAGATATAAAGATATTGGTATATGTATAATGTTCATATATCATTTACAGGTTGCAACAGATGTCAGGAACTTATATGATACATTATGTAAATTCAAGGCAGTATTAGTCGATCCAGCAGAATTTGCTTGCTTAAAGGCTATTGTGTTATTTCGTCCTGAGACGCGCGGTTTAAAAGATCCCGCACAAATAGAAAATCTGCAGGATCAAGGGCACGTAAGTATACTTTTTGTTTTTATATTTGATCCACTACGTCGGATCAGCCATCGTAAAAGGCCTTCATGGACAAAGTTTTAATTTTTTTATGGATATAGTTCAAGCGTCCTCATATAGGTACTAAATGAACAATTTCTTATTGGGACTGAAAGTATTTGGGAAGTAGGCAAATACTTGCTCCTGTTGTATCCCCGGTGCTATGGTCTGGTTACGGGTGTCCTTCGGAGTTGCATTACCCCAACGGGTTGGCTCTCTTGGTATGACTCCATGAGTTTAAAAGACGGGCATGAAAGGAAGGAAAATTTGATGAGCAGTAAAGTTTTCCATGTTACATCTACTATACAGGGTGTATCACGATCAGTGACAAAGCGGCCGGCTGTGGATAGGTAATGAATAGACGAACAAAAAATCGTATGGGTGGGGGGGGAAATCGTAACGGTTAAGCCGCTAGGGCGTTTTGAAGTTGTTTTTTTGAGTATCACCCTGTATTTTTGTAACCATTTGACCTATTTTCATAAATAAGATATCAGAGTACGCAGAATACTCCCACCTATCTAAAATTGTCAAAATCAAGGTTCTACCCTATCAACTTCCAGAGCAATGAGTCGTCAGAGTCAGACGCTTTTTTCCTTTTCTAAAAAAGGCAGGATTTTGATCGCAGCCACTGAAAGCGTGCAGAGCCGGAAGAGCAGCACAAATCGATTGGCCCTATATCACTCTCCCTCTCTATTTTCTCATCATACACACACGTGGAGATGTATTATTTGTTTCTGTTAAATTTTGATCACATCACTTGGTTTTGTATCAAGTGGAAGCTGTCGTAGCATCTATTGTAAAATAGGAACTGAACCGCCAAATCGAACAGCCATTGAAACTGAGGAAAATGTGAGGCATATCAGATAAATGTGGCAAATCGAAAGCAGCTTCTATATGTTTTGATTTGCATACTCTGAAGTTAGCTGTACTCACAACCAGTGATGTACAAGATACCCTATACAAAGTATCTGGAATACAAAATGCAAGATACTTTTAAATTAAGTATTTCAGATACCAGATACAAATAACTTTCTGGAATGGTATCTGAAATACTAGATACAAAATACGTATCTTTCAAATACTTTTTAAAGATAAAATACTTTTGTAAGAAAACAACATTTTATTGAATGTAAGTTTATTTTTTTACGTGAATTATTTAACAATAAATCGCGTTGATCGGGCAAATGTGACAAGACAAAATACTTATTTTTAAGGTTTTAATCGAGACTTAAGTAAAACCAGTTCTTCAAACATTTTATCGCTCATTTTTCTTCAATGAGGCCTCATAATCATACCCCCAAAAGAGAAGAGTCGCTCCACAGGGGCAGTACTTGGCAAACAGGTGTTATATTTGAAAAATATTTTTTTTATTGTAGGATAAGCACTTAAGCTCTTCAAGTTGCCATCTTTATTATTTAGGTATTGCAGTGTTTCTAAGTCAGCGGTGCTGCCAGTAGACCCTGTGTTTTCGCCACTTGCAATAGAGGAATCAGAATCCTCTAAAAACATGTAATAAGATTCATCTTTTGATTTTTTTTATATCACCTTCAATATTGTCTAAAGCCTCCGATTTTTGTTTTTCAGATCGATTAATTTTTCGTGTTTCAGTCAGGATAAGTTCTTTTACATAATCTTTCCGCGCTTTTGGTACCCATTTCATTTTAAAGAATGGATGTGACACTGAGGCTAATATTGCATCATTTGCTGCTGGCTGTAACTGCAAAAACTTTTTAAAACGTCCATTTAGATTTTCTTCAATGACATCTAGCAGAGATCTGCAGTATTTTAGATTTTCCATCCTAAGACATTTGATCATATGTTGAATTCTTATTAGCTCAGGTAACAGACAACCATAGTAAGTGTCTTTTCCCCCTTGCAGGCTTCGAATAGCTTCTGCAATTGGCTTTGAACAGTCCACATATTCGCTTGAAAAGTGAATTTCACTCTCCTTCAACGGAGGTAATTTTAACATTTTCATGGTTTCACTAAGCCTGTTCTGCACGGCTAAAAGATCTTGTATGGAATTATAATAAGAGTTCCATCGAGTTGCGCAAGGAGAAGTTGGTGACTTTCCTGTCATCTCCAAATATGTTTCACATGCTGTTGGTGATCTAGAACATAAATTCCAGAGTGCTTGGCACTTTGCTAAGGCCGCGTCATGCAGTTTCTTATGAAAAGTATTTTTCAATCTTGCTTGTTTGAAATCTGTACTGGCAATCAAATGCAAAGTGTGCGTAGCGCATCTTTCATGTCCGGGCAGTAGGCAATCACTTTCTAACTCTGATGAAGATGAAGCATCTGGAAAAGCTTGTAGTAGTAGCAGTGAATCATCATCTTCATTACCTTCATCGAGTGATGTTTCTTCAAGATCTTCTTCATACGCATGTGAAACATGTTCATTTCCAACTATCTCTGAATCAGACTTACCAAATACATCAAAAGCCTTAACCATATTTGAACCGTTATCTGTAACTGTTTTAACAATTTTTGATAGTTTCAGGTCATGGTCTGAATGTATATCAGCTATCATTTCTGCAACTTTATCATATGTGTGAGCCCCTTTGAATCTTCTGCAAGCAATGGCAGCACTTTTCCTCTCAAAAGTCTCACTTTCAATCCAATGGACTATAACCCCCAAATAACTTCTTTTAGAGGAAGACCAAATATCAGCTGTACTGCACACAAATTCGACAGTGTTCAACTCTATCTTAATATTTTTCTTAAATTCATTATACTCATCACAAATTTTATTTTTAGCTGTACGACGACACATGACTTTCGGAGGCTTTGTTAGTTGCTGTGCACCTTCTATCAAAGCTTTAAAAGACTTATACTCCACTATTGATACTGGTGACATGGTTTCAACAATAAATTGTACAATCAACTTGTCCAAATTAACAGATCTTGCGCCACTTGCAACATCTGTATGAGTAAGAGTAGACTGCTTTAATTTTTTACGTATTACTGCTGATTCTGAACCGCTGCTAATAATCTCAACATGTGTTCTTTTTTTAAGGGTTGTATTTTTAACTTTTTCATAATCTTGCAACAGATCAGAGTGACCTTTCCTCTGTAATAAAATAAAAATGTAGATTAGTTTATTTAAAAAAAGAAAATTTCAAGAAATTCATTATTTCTCATGGCAAAATCCTAATAAAATAAAAATGTATGGAGTAAATAAACAATAATTGTAATATTTATCTTATCTCTTATACAAAAGTATCTGTATAAAAAACCTACCTTTAAATGCTTCAGGAAATTTGTAGTAGAAGTAACACTACCCTTTATAACTTTCGAACATATATTGCATATTGCAGATACATTCACATCACTTCCATCGACTTGTTTAATATCTTTAAAACAATGCTTTAAAATTACAGGTATATTCAAATTATTCTCTTTATCCCTGAAAACACAAAACAAACTTTGTTAGGAAAAGAAATATGAAATTTTAAGATGACAGTGAATCAGTAACGGGCAGAATAACACCTAACAGAACGAACACTCCGATTCGACTCAAACTTATAAATTTAATATTAATCAATTTAATCTTAATCATCATACATATCTATCATTTATAAATTAGATAACATTAATTAGCTACAACTAAATTACACACAAATGCGTAAAAGTATTATTAATTATTTTTCTGTTGTTCTTCTAACCTCTTCCCGTTCTGGTCGCGAGTTACATACACATTTCTGTCGCCCCTATCGTCGCGAAGTGTATAAAATCTAATCCTTACGTTTCCATGTTCGCTATCTCGAATCTCACAAAGGCGATATTGTTGATACCACACAAAAAATACGGAATAATTAAAAATGACACGAGTCGAATCGCCACGATATACAGAAACAAGGTTATGTAAAAGAGACTGACAGCTTCGAATACCGTAGAAAAAGGGAACCAACTGACGCCAGCACTAATGCAGAATCAACAACAACAAATACGATTTTATATGAGAAGCACGGTATACAGAAACAAGGTAGTGTAAAAGAGACTGACAGCTCGAATATCGTACGAATATCGTAGAAAAAGCCGACGTCACCCGGCAAGTTAATACAGAAAACAACAACAATTTCGATTTTGTATGGGGAAGACTTGCCGAGTGACGTCAGCATTCAAATGACATTTCTCTTTTACATTACCTTGTTTCTGCATACCGTGTATGAGAAGCGGCCAACAAGTGACGTCAGCACGATATTCAGTCTTACGATATACAGTCTTTTACATTACCTTGTTTCTGTATACCGTGAGAATGCCGCGGACACTTTGAAATTTATGAAACAGAGCTGCCAACTTGGTTATCGTTTTAACCGATTCTTCTCTTATATGCCGCTTACAACATGTCAGTCAACTCCAAAGTGTCCGCGGCATAAACCCGGCCATTAACATTTAAAATTAATGTCACCATAGAATCTTGTCACATTTTGTGAATAAATGCTTAACTATTACTAAAAGTATTTTAGCAAACATAGTATCTACAAAATACTAAGATACCAAACTAAAGGTATTTAAATACAAGATACAAAATGAATTTTAAAAAAGTATTTTAGATACAAGATGAAAATACGTATTTTGTATCTTGTATCTGTATTTCAGATACTTGTATCTTAAATAAGTCACATCTCTGCTCACAACAACACTGAGAGGAAAGAGGGCGCACAATCCTTTGCATTCGCAATTTTCAGATGATTGCGCGTAAGTGTGTAGATGATATGACACGCCACGTTAACTCCCGAGAAATGATGGGCATTAAAATGACAGTTTTCCTTTCCTCGTCAGCCACACACTAGAAATTGTGCACACGTGCAATTCTGTCGGTTGGAGTGGCTTTTGGGTTTCAGAACAGAACTACGGTTTGAGACTACTTTCCTTTATGTTTTTGGGTCGCTGATTACGAAAATCGGGTTCCAGCCATATACCGGTTCTACACGTTCAACTTTTTCATTCAATTTTTCGATATACGAACTATCAGATTTCTTGACTTGAACGAAACCGGTGTCTACATGCGCGTTCAACTTTTTCTTTCAACTTTTAAGTACAGTTTAAAAAATGAGTTCATCCGAGTCGGAAAAAGAAATAGTGATCTAGTCGCCGCTGCGTGTTGTGGTGTTATTCTCCAAAATTCTGAAACTGATGAAAGTGAAAAAACAAAACGAAAATGGATCGAGGAATCGAGGATCGAAAGAAAAACGAAATTCCTTCCATTTTTTACAATATGACTTAAGGTTAACCGATAAGAAATCGTATAAGAACCCACCCTTTTAAAAAAAGTTGAAGGAAAAACCAAGACTGGAACGAAAATGTTCGGCCAACTTTTAGTTGCCTTAAATTTTCGAATCACGACGAGTCTCTTTCTAACTACATGGAGCGAAAGAGAAGGAACTTCCTAATTTCGAATAGTTGAATGAAAAGTTGAACGTGGAGACATGCTCATATCCCAGCAGGCATTCTAGTTCATATTGAGCTAAATATGATCTACTTGCAATTGGCAATTTTTTCGTTTAAAGTCTCAAATAGTAATTTATGAGATACACATGAGGAAGTAGTGAGTTAATTGGCGCAAGTTCCTGAACTAAGTATGAGTTCAATATGAAGTAAATCAAGAGCTAAAAATTTTCTCAAAATTTTCTCATATTGAGCTCACTGAGAGTGACGCAAAAAAGTACTGAGAAATGTTAAAAAAACAAAATTATTATTTCCGCATTAGTTTTTTTTTGACTCTTTTTGCTTTTATTTATATTCATATTATTTTATTATTACATATTTTGATAATTAGATATATTCATTATTATCCCAGAATATTTTTTTTTCGATTGCCTTATACGAGATTCGAACCCACTGGAACATGAAGCCAACACTCTACTAACTGCGCTACTGAGGCTGCTACGCATGTGCCGCAGCAAGAGTGTATATAAATGACAAACCGCCGTAAGCTAATTATGAGCTCATTGTTAGATTTTTTTGCATGTGCTACTGGGACTGCTGTGTAATATGCATATATAGTAAGTCGAGTGTATAATGAAATATCATGCAAAAACAACATCCAGTTTGTGTAACGTATTATATTTTATATAGAATGTGATAAACGACAGTTTTAGGTTTGAGACGTTTCGTATTATTGAAAAATACATTTGCCTCGACATTTCAAGATTCAGTTAAACGAAAACCTTTAATCATTCCATTTTCCATAATATCTGTCATTTCCTTTACAAATTTGTCCAAATAAATACCTAAAGATGGAGGTTTTCTATTACCGCTGTATATTCCAATCAAAGGTTCCTTTATAATTCCTTGGACATTCGCAAGTATTGGCCAAAACTGCGCAGTTGTGCTATTAAAAATTGGCAAGCCATCGACATTAATGTTTAAAAAATGCTATTATCTTTTTGTAAATGCCAAAATGCCTTCTTAAGACAAATATATGTGCCAATATTTGGATCTTTCATCGATGTTCCTCACTTCTACTGACCATCAGAACAGTTCTTCCATCACATTTTATTTTATTTTCTCTTTAATATTACATTTTAATATTATATTGATTGCAAATATTCAATTCTAACAAATTCCGTCTTTATATGTTCGAAAAAATACTATACATAAATTCAAAAGAAGTGAAACAGTTTGAAGCGAAATATCCAGCAGTGTCAGAGGTATAGTTGAAAGAGTGAAGAAATGAAGCCGACATGTTCCAAAGAGATAATAGTCTTAAAACTTACAAAAATGTGGCGCCTGTATATATGTTACCAATCGAATTTCTCATAATTAGCTCATAACCACCTTCCAATCAATGAACAATAAGTGGAACATTCAATCTCGGTTTCTTTTTCACTTCCTCTCATTATGATCTCATTATTTTCTCACAAATGATTTAATTTTCTTTTGCATTTTGAGTGTCATATTTTCATCATATTCAGCTCATTCTGAGTTATACGATAAATTTCTGATTTTGTGAGCTCATTTTGCCTGCTGGGATAGAAATATAAACTAACACGGAATGGCTGTGTCGTATAAAATCCCTGTACGTGAGCGACCAAACTAAAGGTAGCTTGTTTAAAAGGACAGCAATAGTGTGAGAAAATATGCCGAACTGTCAGGGGTAGCTTCTTGAGTGAATGGTGGCGTGCTAAGTCAATATCCGGCGGGCATAAATTTTATGCCAGGAACTTTAAACGCGCCGCTTTTAAAACGCCGTTCTTATTATTTCTACATATTTTGGCCTGCATTCAGTGTTGAGTTTATATTTCCATGGTTCCAGCAGTCCGCAAATTAGGGTACCACCCTTAAAAATGCAATAAACACCCTTTTAAAGGCCATTTCGCGATAATTTCAATAATAATCAAAAATATTCCGATGAAACACCATTTTTTTAATATTTAAAACTCAAAATGTAAAACTCAATATTGATTTTATTATGTTTTGATTTAGGGGTGGTTTAATCCTCAATTTTCCAAATTGTTTAATAGTATTTCATCAAAAGTAAAACTTAAAAAATTTGAAAAAGAATTCAGAATGGCACTTGGATCGTTCATTTTTTTACAGATTGCAAACGACTCGCTTTAAGTGTCAAAGCAACAGCAACTCCTATTCACTTTTTCATCTCGTTTGAAAGCTCAAAATCTTGCGCGTTATCCAGCAGGAAAGAATGTGTAGTGTGTGGGCAAAAAGCTTTTTGCAGAAAGACGGGGTAGCATTGAAAGCGCGATATCATGGGGATTGCTGTCTTTCATTGAGAAATTTAGTAGCAAAAGTATTAGTAAGGGAGCTATTACTTGAAAAAATCGTGTCGTCCCAACGTTCTGACGTTTGGTATATAAGCTTTTCAAGTAATTTCAAGCATTTTTTATAATATGACATTTTTGCGGGAAGTGGACCCATCTCGAGTTTGGGAGTTTGGGGGTAAGAAAAGGGGTTAATATTGAGAAAAAATTCTGCCGCTGCGTATGTAGGTTCTATTAGGGCTAAATAACCGTTAAATACTAGTGGCAGAAATTTTTGACCATTTGCAACCCTCCCCAAGCCAACCTTAGCAGCAGTTGCCATTTCACCCCCCCACACCTCAGCAAATGGTCAACGAAAAAATATACATTTTATACGGATAAATGAATATGGTTTAATTGTTCGTTTTCGCTACGCTTCGTTCGTTCATTTCCACGCATTCATTTTTTATGATTTTTAAATTTGATTACTTATATTATTTTCCAATTGCTAAATTAATGTAGTAGCATACATAGATTTATATATATATATATTTCTATTTTTTAAAGGTGATGCTTTCTCAACACACTCGAGCGCAGTTTCCAGCGCAAATAGCTAGATTCGGTAGACTACTTTTAATGCTCCCTCTCCTGCGTCTAGTTAATTCGCAAAAAATCGAAACTATTTATTTTCAGAGAACGATTGGTCACACTCCAATGGAAAAAGTTTTGTGCGATATGTATAAAAATTAGAACATTAAATATTTTCACAACAATTGTTTGTTTTTATTCTTTTTTTTGTTATTGAATCTATAGTTTCAATCACGTTTTTTAACCCTAGAGAGCCAATCCTACCTCTTCTAGGACATTCTTCCATCTAAAAAGTAACAAATAAAAGGCTTTATCTAGATCAGGGCTTCTTAAACTATTGGTCGCGACCCCAAATGGGGTCGCTTAGCGAAATCTTGGGGGATTTTAAAATTTTTTTTATACATTTGTGAGAGTTTGAAAATGGCGCGCTTTGTGTCACTTCTGCTGTAGTGCAAATATTGATTTGAAAAAGTTATCTTGGATTTAAAAACCATTTTTGATTGGCTTGGGTGAGATTGATCACCTGCCAAGAGGAATTTGCTGAGCTTTCGAGTGACTCAAACTTAAAAATAGATTTTTCAAAAAACCCCTTGACTGAATTCTGGATCGGAGCTAGAACTGAATTTCCCACAATCTCTGATATGGCATTAAATGTTCTTTTGCCATTAAACCGCACATATTTATGTGAAACTACTTTTTCAGCTTAAACACATATCAAATCGCAATATCGTTCATGGCTAAAAAATTTTGAAGAGATTTTATGTCCAGCAGTGTCAAATATTGCACCAAGATTTAGTTTGTTATTGTTACCTAATCAATAAATTATCACAAAATATTTATATATCTTTATTTTATATTTTTTGGGTTGCGAAAAAAATCACAATCATAAATGGGGTCGTGAATGAAGAAAGTTTAAGAAGCCCTGATCTAGATAGAAGATAAAGGATATCATCCACGATTCATATATTTTTGGTCGTAATATGAAAGTGCCGGCCAGAATTTTTTTATGTTTTGACTGGCAACACTAAAGATAAGCTACCTGAGTCTCATCCTGGGATCGAAGACCGCTTGGAAGGAGAATTCTTCCTGACATATCCTGTCAAACGTAGTGGCGTGTGTGAATCGGATGAACATGAAAATATTTTGAGACGGAACAAGAGTACCACCCCACCCGTTTTCGAGGATGCTGAATACGATGGCGTTATTTGAATTTCTCTTTGGGGTTGCGCAACTCCCCAAAACGGCCAAAAATCACCCCTAGAAGGGTTAAACGTGCTAACACTTTCCCACCGTTTTCGAGGGTGCTGAGCATGATGATGGTGTTGGATATTGCTTACGACCCTCACCAACTCCTCCACCGACCAATACTCTCCCCAAAAGGAATGATTTTTTTTGTAATAGCGCCAAAATATATTTCCCCCGTTTTCGAGGATTCCGAGCCAGTGTTGTCAGAACTACGGATTTCTCAGTAGAAACACGGATTTTTCGAACGGGAAAAAAATAACGGATTTTTGAACGGATTATAGCTCAAATACGGAATTTTAACGGAATAGTACAATAAATTTACGGAATTAACGGATTTTTGGAAATTTCTAAAAGATTTCCTTTAGCGGAGAAGAGTGTCGAGATGCTTAAAGAATTCGAATTCATTGACCCCATGAATTTGAAATTGTCTCACAATTACCTTGTTTATGCGTAAGTCGAATTTCGGCTTAAGAAAGAATCCGGCTCCGTATAAAAAGTCTTAGGGCCGATTCACAATGAACGCTTCAAGCCTCAAGCTTCAAGCTTCAAAAATTTAGGATTATAGGATTTATGTATAATGATTCACATTCAAAGCTTCAAGCTGCATGCTTCAAATGAACTTGAAACTATAGAAAAAAAATATTAAGCTTGAGGCTTGAAGCGTTTATTGTGAATCGGCCCTTAAGCCGAAATTCATCTCAAGCTTAATATATTTCAGCGTAAGACGAATTATTGTGTGGATGTGTAAGGAGTTCTCAAAATGGCTGATTTTGGTCTTACATTAAAAGAATGATCTCACTCTATTCCGGTCAGGTCCGGATTTACCATACAGGCAGAGTAGGCACGTGCCTAGGGCGGCAAGAATTGGGGGGCGGCAAATTTTGGCGGAAACTTTGAAAACTTGTTTTATTCGTGGGAAATGAATTTCCCGCCTATTTTGTTGGCACGCGCACTAACATTATAAGTGGAAAACGCCTAAATCGAGAAAAGACCCGATTTATACAAGTCTCGATATTGGCCTGATATCGAATATTCGACAAATTTTGTTGCTGGGAAAACAAAGCACAAAGAATTTCAAAAAAAAACAAAAACAGCAAGCCAGTAAAATTGAACGATTAGAAAGTCCCCATATCGATTTTTACCGACCTTAGAATTATAGTGCATTTTATTGATTGAATAACTTTTCGTACAAAACTTATTCCACAATTGAAGAAGTTTTGAGGTGGCAGGGGGGGCGGCAATTTTTGCA
Organism: Thereva nobilitata; assembly: GCA_963855945.1. Taxonomy (NCBI): domain Eukaryota; kingdom Metazoa; phylum Arthropoda; class Insecta; order Diptera; family Therevidae; genus Thereva; species Thereva nobilitata. Next base: position 111,813,432 of record OY979694.1, read on the forward strand.
ACTGCCTAGGGGCGGCAAATTTCTAAATCCGGGCCTGATTCCGGTTAGTGATTAAAGTTATGTTAATGCATAATAAAGAACGTAAATTTTCAATTGTCTGAGAGAGAATCCGAATCTGTTTATACAGCCAATTCGTCTTAAACCGATTTTAAGCTTAAAACCGTCTTACGCATAAACAAGGTAAATGTATCAGTTGCTGCCGTCTTCTTTGACTTCGACATCGAGGATGTGCACCAGAAATTCAAAACGCTGAAAAGAATCTTCAAAAACGATTTTCACTTGGACAAAAATTCTTTTTGGAACAAAGTGCGTAACTATGAAAACGCTAAAGGCTCCACAGAGTTTTCATTGGTTGTGCCACTGTAAAACGAATTTTCAGTCAGATCAATATCAACAAAATGAAGGTCAGAAACAAACTGGAGACAGAGACCTTGGAAGCCGTTTTACACGGCAAAGTTCTTCTTCGAGATACTTCTATAAAGTACATCAAAATGATGAATAAGAGTATTAATCAGTAGAAAACACATACATAATACATAATACATAATACATAATACATAATACATAATACATAATACATAATACATAATACATAATACATAATACATAATACATAATACATAATACATAATACATAATACATAATACATAATACATAATACATAATACATAATACATAATACATAATACATAATACATAATACATAATACATAATACATAATACATAATACATAATACATAATACATAATACATAATACATAATACATAATACATAATACATAATACATAATACATAATACATAATACATAATACATAATACATAATACATAATACATAATACATAATACATAATACATAATACATAATACATAATACATAATACATAATACATAATACATAATACATAATACATAATACATAATACATAATACATAATACATAATACATAATACATAATACATAATACATAATACATAATACATAATACATAATACATAATACATAATACATAATACATAATACATAATACATAATACATAATACATAATACATAATACATAATACATAATACATAATACATAATACATAATACATAATACATAATACATAATACATAATACATAATACATAATACATAATACATAATACATAATACATAATACATAATACATAATACATAATACATAATACATAATACATAATACATAATACATAATACATAATACATAATACATAATACATAATACATAATACATAATACATAATACATAATACATAATACATAATACATAATACATAATACATAATACATAATACATAATACATAATACATAATACATAATACATAATACATAATACATAATACATAATACATAATACATAATACATAATACATAATACATAATACATAATACATAATACATAATACATAATACATAATACATAATACATAATACATAATACATAATACATAATACATAATACATAATACATAATACATAATACATAATACATAATACATAATACATAATACATAATACATAATACATAATACATAATACATAATACATAATACATAATACATAATACATAATACATAATACATAATACATAATACATAATACATAATACATAATACATAATACATAATACATAATACATAATACATAATACATAATACATAATACATAATACATAATACATAATACATAATACATAATACATAATACATAATACATAATACATAATACATAATACATAATACATAATACATAATACATAATACATAATACATAATACATAATACATAATACATAATACATAATACATAATACATAATACATAATACATAATACATAATACATAATACATAATACATAATACATAATACATAATACATAATACATAATACATAATACATAATACATAATACATAATACATAATACATAATACATAATACATAATACATAATACATAATACATAATACATAATACATAATACATAATACATAATACATAATACATAATACATAATACATAATACATAATACATAATACATAATACATAATACATAATACATAATACATAATACATAATACATAATACATAATACATAATACATAATACATAATACATAATACATAATACATAATACATAATACATAATACATAATACATAATACATAATACATAATACATAATACATAATACATAATACATAATACATAATACATAATACATAATACATAATACATAATACATAATACATAATACATAATACATAATACATAATACATAATACATAATACATAATACATAATACATAATACATAATACATAATACATAATACATAATACATAATACATAATACATAATACATAATACATAATACATAATACATAATACATAATACATAATACATAATACATAATACATAATACATAATACATAATACATAATACATAATACATAATACATAATACATAATACATAATACATAATACATAATACATAATACATAATACATAATACATAATACATAATACATAATACATAATACATAATACATAATACATAATACATAATACATAATACATAATACATAATACATAATACATAATACATAATACATAATACATAATACATAATACATAATACATAATACATAATACATAATACATAATACATAATACATAATACATAATACATAATACATAATACATAATACATAATACATAATACATAATACATAATACATAATACATAATACATAATACATAATACATAATACATAATACATAATACATAATACATAATACATAATACATAATACATAATACATAATACATAATACATAATACATAATACATAATACATAATACATAATACATAATACATAATACATAATACATAATACATAATACATAATACATAATACATAATACATAATACATAATACATAATACATAATACATAATACATAATACATAATACATAATACATAATACATAATACATAATACATAATACATAATACATAATACATAATACATAATACATAATACATAATACATAATACATAATACATAATACATAATACATAATACATAATACATAATACATAATACATAATACATAATACATAATACATAATACATAATACATAATACATAATACATAATACATAATACATAATACATAATACATAATACATAATACATAATACATAATACATAATACATAATACATAATACATAATACATAATACATAATACATAATACATAATACATAATACATAATACATAATACATAATACATAATACATAATACATAATACATAATACATAATACATAATACATAATACATAATACATAATACATAATACATAATACATAATACATAATACATAATACATAATACATAATACATAATACATAATACATAATACATAATACATAATACATAATACATAATACATAATACATAATACATAATACATAATACATAATACATAATACATAATACATAATACATAATACATAATACATAATACATAATACATAATACATAATACATAATACATAATACATAATACATAATACATAATACATAATACATAATACATAATACATAATACATAATACATAATACATAATACATAATACATAATACATAATACATAATACATAATACATAATACATAATACATAATACATAATACATAATACATAATACATAATACATAATACATAATACATAATACATAATACATAATACATAATACATAATACATAATACATAATACATAATACATAATACATAATACATAATACATAATACATAATACATAATACATAATACATAATACATAATACATAATACATAATACATAATACATAATACATAATACATAATACATAATACATAATACATAATACATAATACATAATACATAATACATAATACATAATACATAATACATAATACATAATACATAATACATAATACATAATACATAATACATAATACATAATACATAATACATAATACATAATACATAATACATAATACATAATACATAATACATAATACATAATACATAATACATAATACATAATACATAATACATAATACATAATACATAATACATAATACATAATACATAATACATAATACATAATACATAATACATAATACATAATACATAATACATAATACATAATACATAATACATAATACATAATACATAATACATAATACATAATACATAATACATAATACATAATACATAATACATAATACATAATACATAATACATAATACATAATACATAATACATAATACATAATACATAATACATAATACATAATACATAATACATAATACATAATACATAATACATAATACATAATACATAATACATAATACATAATACATAATACATAATACATAATACATAATACATAATACATAATACATAATACATAATACATAATACATAATACATAATACATAATACATAATACATAATACATAATACATAATACATAATACATAATACATAATACATAATACATAATACATAATACATAATACATAATACATAATACATAATACATAATACATAATACATAATACATAATACATAATACATAATACATAATACATAATACATAATACATAATACATAATACATAATACATAATACATAATACATAATACATAATACATAATACATAATACATAATACATAATACATAATACATAATACATAATACATAATACATAATACATAATACATAATACATAATACATAATACATAATACATAATACATAATACATAATACATAATACATAATACATAATACATAATACATAATACATAATACATAATACATAATACATAATACATAATACATAATACATAATACATAATACATAATACATAATACATAATACATAATACATAATACATAATACATAATACATAATACATAATACATAATACATAATACATAATACATAATACATAATACATAATACATAATACATAATACATAATACATAATACATAATACATAATACATAATACATAATACATAATACATAATACATAATACATAATACATAATACATAATACATAATACATAATACATAATACATAATACATAATACATAATACATAATACATAATACATAATACATAATACATAATACATAATACATAATACATAATACATAATACATAATACATAATACATAATACATAATACATAATACATAATACATAATACATAATACATAATACATAATACATAATACATAATACATAATACATAATACATAATACATAATACATAATACATAATACATAATACATAATACATAATACATAATACATAATACATAATACATAATACATAATACATAATACATAATACATAATACATAATACATAATACATAATACATAATACATAATACATAATACATAATACATAATACATAATACATAATACATAATACATAATACATAATACATAATACATAATACATAATACATAATACATAATACATAATACATAATACATAATACATAATACATAATACATAATACATAATACATAATACATAATACATAATACATAATACATAATACATAATACATAATACATAATACATAATACATAATACATAATACATAATACATAATACATAATACATAATACATAATACATAATACATAATACATAATACATAATACATAATACATAATACATAATACATAATACATAATACATAATACATAATACATAATACATAATACATAATACATAATACATAATACATAATACATAATACATAATACATAATACATAATACATAATACATAATACATAATACATAATACATAATACATAATACATAATACATAATACATAATACATAATACATAATACATAATACATAATACATAATACATAATACATAATACATAATACATAATACATAATACATAATACATAATACATAATACATAATACATAATACATAATACATAATACATAATACATAATACATAATACATAATACATAATACATAATACATAATACATAATACATAATACATAATACATAATACATAATACATAATACATAATACATAATACATAATACATAATACATAATACATAATACATAATACATAATACATAATACATAATACATAATACATAATACATAATACATAATACATAATACATAATACATAATACATAATACATAATACATAATACATAATACATAATACATAATACATAATACATAATACATAATACATAATACATAATACATAATACATAATACATAATACATAATACATAATACATAATACATAATACATAATACATAATACATAATACATAATACATAATACATAATACATAATACATAATACATAATACATAATACATAATACATAATACATAATACATAATACATAATACATAATACATAATACATAATACATAATACATAATACATAATACATAATACATAATACATAATACATAATACATAATACATAATACATAATACATAATACATAATACATAATACATAATACATAATACATAATACATAATACATAATACATAATACATAATACATAATACATAATACATAATACATAATACATAATACATAATACATAATACATAATACATAATACATAATACATAATACATAATACATAATACATAATACATAATACATAATACATAATACATAATACATAATACATAATACATAATACATAATACATAATACATAATACATAATACATAATACATAATACATAATACATAATACATAATACATAATACATAATACATAATACATAATACATAATACATAATACATAATACATAATACATAATACATAATACATAATACATAATACATAATACATAATACATAATACATAATACATAATACATAATACATAATACATAATACATAATACATAATACATAATACATAATACATAATACATAATACATAATACATAATACATAATACATAATACATAATACATAATACATAATACATAATACATAATACATAATACATAATACATAATACATAATACATAATACATAATACATAATACATAATACATAATACATAATACATAATACATAATACATAATACATAATACATAATACATAATACATAATACATAATACATAATACATAATACATAATACATAATACATAATACATAATACATAATACATAATACATAATACATAATACATAATACATAATACATAATACATAATACATAATACATAATACATAATACATAATACATAATACATAATACATAATACATAATACATAATACATAATACATAATACATAATACATAATACATAATACATAATACATAATACATAATACATAATACATAATACATAATACATAATACATAATACATAATACATAATACATAATACATAATACATAATACATAATACATAATACATAATACATAATACATAATACATAATACATAATACATAATACATAATACATAATACATAATACATAATACATAATACATAATACATAATACATAATACATAATACATAATACATAATACATAATACATAATACATAATACATAATGCATAATACATAATACATAATACATAATACATAATACATAATACATAATGCATAATACATAATACATAATACATAATACATAATACATAATACATAATACATAATACATAATACATAATACATAATACATAATACATAATACATAATACATAATACATAATACATAATACATAATACATAATACATAATACATAATACATAATACATAATACATAATACATAATACATAATACATAATACATAATACATAATACATAATACATAATACATAATACATAATACATAATACATAATACATAATACATAATACATAATACATAATACATAATACATAATACATAATACATAATACATAATACATAATACATAATACATAATACATAATACATAATACATAATACGTAATACATAATACATAATACATAATACATAATACATAATACATAATACATAATACATAATACATAATACATAATACATAATACATAATACATAATACATAATACATAATACATAATACATAATACATAATATGTTTTGGCCTGAAAAATGCAAGACATTAAAAAACAAAACAATACTCCAAAACAAACAAACCTGACAGACGCCGACCAGAATCAGGGTTATTACAGGCTAAAAATAAAATATTAGATATACAAATTAAACACAAAAATTACCTAACATTGTCTCCTTCCAGATACTTCCTAAAAATAAATTAAAAGAAATATTAGATATGAAAAATAATTCCACTAATAAATAAACATAAATAGTAAACACTTACCAAACGTCACCCAGTAAAACTTACACAAAAGCTTACACAAAAGCTTTATTCATAAACTGGAGCCACTGGAAAATTATCGTGCCGTGGTGAAAAAGCTCTACCGAACGCCATCTTGCACTTGGAGAGAGGACAAGAAATAAAAGTTCCTGCGATCAAGGAAGCAAGTTCAGTCGATCAGACGTCTCTCGTCAGAAAGGCTGCATTCAGAGCGTATTACAAAGCGTATTATTAGATAGGGACTTTAGATATTGTCAGGGTTCTTACCGGCAATCTTTAGCAGGTTAGCGAGGAGTAGAAAATTCATAAAAATTTTGCAAATTTATAATTGTCGGTGGTGGATGTATGTTTGTTTTAGTCGCATCTCGACATAAACAAATCATTAACCAACGTTTAGGGCGTAGATAATTGTCGGGTTTTTACCGACAATTCTGTCTTAGTCTAACAAACACTTAGTAGAATTGTTGTACCATAAATGTTGGTGAAGGGAATTTTATAGAGATTTTACATTGAACATAAAAAATAATATCAGAGATTTCTGTTTTAGGAATCTCTGTTAAAAATTAAATTAAATTCAATTATTTGGTCACAGTTAGCGACCGTTAAACTTAATTCGTGAGGTCGGGTTTTATTCGGTGTCTGATAATCACGATTCATGATTTACAGAAATCATAAAAGTACGCTCACCGAATTAAGTTAATAACCGACAGAAAGTAAACAAAAAATTAAAAATAGGGTTTCAAAGTCGAAATTCGATTTTAACCATCAAATCTTCAGCGAAATTCGCTACAGCTGCGTATATGAAACCTAGCTCATAGCAAGCAATAAGCAATAAGCAATAAATTCAAGGAGATTTAAAGACTCTAAATCTGGTTAAGAAGTTTAACCAGCGTATAAAGATTGTATTGCATTGATTCCTGCGTATAGCGAAGTTGTTATTGCAAGGTCGTACTCGATCAAGTAGATCACGACAAGCAGAAAGCGGGCATACAAATATTGGTCAGCTGCAGCAGCCGGGAAATACCGTCGCTGCAGTGATACAATAAAAAACAAGGGAAACTGCGCCAGTAAACAGGCGAGAAAAAAAAAACCCCAAACAAAATATTGTTTTTAACTTTGATTGTTTGAATGATTTGCTTTTATTAATGAGTCTATTTTCAGATCGAGAAAGAAAAGCGGAAATATTAGAATAAGTAAACATAAGAAAAATTGAAATTTAAAAGGAAATTAATTAGTTGAAACATTTTTGAATTAAAGTTTGAATAAAGTAACGTAGAATTTAGCGTAAATTAGAGATAATTAGAATTGTAATTTATAGGAGATAATATATCTATTTTAAACCACTTTCGTCTTTGAACTTAAAAACCTATTTGGTAAATTTCAGACTATTGAATAGAAGGTAAATATTGTGGATTCTTCGATTTGGAAGAATTTGAAATGTTTAAATTAAATTAATATAAATATTTTTTATTATTACGGCTTGCGCTGTAACATGGTCCTTCGAGCCGGATGAAAGTGGTCAAATAGTTATATCTTATAAATTACAATTAGTTGAAAATTAGTAAATCATTCAAACTATCAAATATTTGTGGGATTATTTCGGTTTAGTAGTTGTGGTAAACCAACGACAAAATGAAGACTACATTGAAAATGCAAGGTACGTTGGAGACCGAGTTAAGGCAGGCAATCTCCAACTACAATAAGACTCCCAAACCTAGACGAACGTCTGGTTATATACAAGGGAAGATCGATACCATTAAAAAGATATGGGACAAGTTTGAGGATAATTACCTCGAATTACATGCAACTGACCCTAGTAGCATCAAAGACGAAAAGGTCCGGGCCAATGTGCTAAGTTATGTACAAGGCAATAATTTTCAGGAATTTGAGGAAACATTCTCAGTATTCATGGGTGACTTGCAAGATGCGCTAGAAGCAATCAAAGAACAGAAAGCTGAAGCAGCGAGCCAAAGGGTTCGTGAGCTTGCAAGTGCATCCAAGGCCATTGTAAAACTTCCAACCATTGAGATTCCGAAGTTCGATGGCCAATATACTTCATGGAGGACATTCCATGATCGATTTGTATCATTGATACACGGTGAAGAACGACTGACACCAGTCGATAAACTTCATTATTTAAAAAACAGTCTCACCGGGGAAGCTCGAAGAGATTTAGATGCATTTGACATGACGTCAGAAAATTACGCGCCAGCATGGGAATTATTATGCAAACGCTACAATAAGCGAAGGTTGCTAATACACGCCCAATTTAAATTGTTATTTAATCAACCAAAGATTAAAAATGAGTCTTATAAAGAAATAAGAGCAGTTCTAGATGAGCTGCATCGCATTAAGCATAGTCTACAGGTCCTTGAGGTCGATATTACTAATTGGGATCCTATATTTGTGTATACAACAGCACAAAGGTTTCCAGATAAAACACGAAACCTCTGGGAACAGTTGATTGCTAAGTCTGACGATTTGCCGTCATTAGCAGATTTAAACAAATTCATGGAAGAAAGGTATCGCAGTTTAGAAGCTACCAAAGAGATTAATCAAAGTATGACAAATCGGGAAGTCAGAAAGGGTGGAAAGGATTGAAATCGGACTGCGAGTTATCATATAGGCCAACACAATACTGGCAAACAAGCCAGTGATAACAGTTGGCGAGAAAATAAAGAAAAGTATCCACAAAAAGGATTTGTTAATAACTACAATAAGGGACATTACAAGAAGACCACAGCTAGGATCATGCACTGTCCGATGTGCAGACAACAACACTTCCTATCTCAATGCCAAACGTTCAAGGGTTTGGACATAAACACGAAAAGAAGATGGTTGACAGAGAATAGGATGTGTGACAACTGCCTGAGGTCACATCCAAACGCAACATGCACCAGCAGCAATAAGTGCCCCCAATGTGGAAAAAGGCATCATGTGCTATTGCATGAGGAATCCACACCAGAAGGACGTTGTGGAAAAATGGATGATAAGAAGGAGAATCCCAAGGATCAAGCGGTCACCAACTGCAATTATAGCAGGAATAACAAACAGTCAATGCTAGCGACAGCATTGGTACGAATTAAGGATGGGAAAGGAACCTATCTGACTCTGCGAGCACTAATCGATCCAGGATCGCAGAGCTCGTTCATAACCGAAACTGCCTATCAATCGTTACAAGCAGATACCATACCAACTGCATTAGAGGTGACAGGTTTAACGTCCGCTCTAGTGGCAAC
>OY979694.1:111825347-111832847 GCA_963855945.1 Thereva nobilitata
TATATATATAATATATATATATATATATATATATATATATATATATATATATATATATATATATATATATATATATATATATATATATATATATATATATATATATATATTATATATATATATATATATATATATATATATATATATATATATATATATATATATATATATATATATATATATATATATATATATATATATATATATATATATATATATATATATATATATATATATATATATATATATATATATATATATATATATATATATATATATATATATATATATATATATATATATATATATATATATATATATATATATATATATATATATATATATATATATATATATATATATATATATATATATATATATATATATATATATATATATATATATATATATATATATATATATATATATATATATATATATGTATATATATATATATATATATATATATATATATATATATATATATATATATATATATATATATATATATATATATATATGTATATATATATATATATATATATATATATATATATATATATATATGTATATATATATATATATATATATATATATATATATATATATATATATGTATATATATATATATATATATATATATATATGTATATATATATATATATATATATATATATATATATATATATATATATATATATATATATATATATATATATATATATATATATATGTATATATATATATATTGTTTAGAACCAACAGCAATAATTATATATGTCAATTTTGAATCAACAACAGTATCAATACTAGGGACCGAGAGCTGGCAACAAACCTAATTTTAAGTCTAAATTTTAAAACAAACCATAAACTGTACTTTTGATAAATTGCATTTGATTCTCTCGAAAAACTTTACTTCTCTTCCTTGCCGTGCTAGAGTTCACACGCTACAGTGTCCGCGACTTAACTCTTGTATACTTACTATCGGAATATTAAAAGTATTAAAGTGTTATAACGTAGTGGAATCAGTAGTGTTTTTATTTCTCTATTAAGCCCCATCCGGATATATTAACTCCTAAAACTTAACATACAATTTTATCTAACTTTAACATACATTTTTTGGTCCTTCGAGCCGGATCGGGCTAGTGATAACGGATAACGGTTCATACTCTCGGTTAATGGTTCGCTAGTGAATCGCAGTGTCTTTAAAATTTGATAAATACCTAATCAAATTAGCTAAAGTGAAACGTTTTTCCGACAAAAAACTAAAAGTGAAATTAGCTTCAAATTTTATTCCAAATTTCTAACTGTGTAGTGGGAATATTCCCGTGAAAGCTTTTATGGTCCACACGATCACTCCATGTGCTTATGCAGATCGCAGCATAAAAGCTCCAAGCTCTAAGCTCTATACTTCAAGCTACCCCACAGATGAAGGAAAGCTCCTGAACTTTAAAGATCGGTGAGTTCGTTCCAAGTTATACTTACTAATACTCTAATACTCAGTGTCACAAGCTCTCTGGAGAGAAGTCAAAATAATAAACTTTAAAACTACGAGAAAAGAGCTTCAACTGATTGATACTCTTATGCTCCTTATACTACAAGAAAAGCTTTCACTCTCAAGGCAGGAAATTCTCAAAGCCTCACAACTTAAAGCTATTATATATGCAACTCCATTCACTTCATAGACTTCATGGACTTATAATTAAAACAAACATGAAACAATTCTCGTAAACAATGCGTAAACATTTAAAACCAATATTAATTAGCAAACGAAATTTATATGTGTTTCTTATATACAAGAAAGTAAAGCAACAATTTATTACTTTTAAATAAATTAAGGATTTTCGGACTTTATACTTTGCTACAAATAAACTGTCAAAGTGCTACTTAAAAGTTTACTAATTGGAACTAATATTACAATTATTTTTAACTTATTGAGAAGATTATTATTCCATTATTTTAGAAGTTTTCAGACTTTGTATTACTACGCACAAAGTGTCAAAGTGCAACTTAAAACCAAATGAAAATAGAACCGGAGTGGTTAATATCGAATTTTGTGGACTCATGTTACTAGATAAAAAACCCGACTCTTTTGCAAATATAAATTATTATGGTTGTGAAAACGACTGGGTAGTGTCGCGCTTTGACTATGCGGTCTTTACGTTGGCTAAATCATAAAACAAAGTAGCCTCTATTTTATGTACCTAATAAAGATTAAAAAATTTTGTATGACTTGTTTTGGATAACTAATAAATCTAACATCACTTTAAATAATCTACATATATTAATAATATAAAATATTTTAGAAACAAGCAAGTGGTTTTATCTTTAACTAAATAAATATCTCCAACGTAGTTGCGACAAAATATTAAACTATTACAACAAAACTATTGCGACAAAATATTAAACTATTAACAACATTATGAACGCAGCTAAGGCTAAACTTAAAGCATCCCAAGAGCGTATTGTAAACTTCTTAACAAACGTACATAAAGTCGGCAAAGACAAACGAAATGAGATCTTCCTTCGCAACCGTTTGCAATTACTAGATTCATATTGGCAATATTTTATAAAAGCAAATGATGATTTGTATAAACTAGTCTCGGATGATGAAAAGAAGCGAGAAAACTACTTCACTGCTGACGTGTTCTCGACCGTGGAGAGCGCGTACATGGACGCCTTAGGTTGGCTCAAGGAGCACCTCGCTCAGTATGAAGAGAGCCCTCGTGACGCATCACTGTTAAATTCCACCGTCCATAATCCTACCACTTCATCATATCAGCCCATTAAGTTACCAAGAGTGAATCTTCCAACTTTCAGTGGTTCTTACTACGATTGGCCCTCCTTTAGAGACACCTACATCTCCTTAATCCATCAGAACCACAATCTAACCAATATTGACAAAATGCATTACCTCAAAGCAGCTGTTACTGGAGAAGCGGCAAAATTATTAAAGCATTTCGCGACAACTAGCGCCAATTATAGCGCCGCCTGGGACACCCTGTCCACGCGCTTCGAGAACAAGCGAGTCCTGGTCAACTCCAATTTAAACGCGCTGGTTAACATACCGGCCATGGCTGGGGAAACAGCTGCGGAACTTCGTAGACTTGTTGATGGATTCAACTTAGCTGTCCGAACATTGAATAATCTAGATCGTCCTACTGAACATTGGGGTGATTGGTTCGTGTACCTACTCTCGAACAAACTAGATAGTTGTACACGCAAGGACTGGGAGACGTCCCTTAGTTCATCTACAGACGTGCCCCCCTTCAAATCACTCCAGACCTTCTTGGAATCACGCCTGCAAGCCTTAAGCGCCATAAAAGATTGTGTGAAAGCCCTACCGCGACCAGTAGTACTGCGTCAACAGCCATCGCATCCAAAACTCACTACTCGCAGCCATCACACTACGAAAACCAAATCTAACGAATGCGGCTGCTGTGGCCGTGGCCATTTCATCATGTTCTGTCCTCAGTTCCGCTCCAAGACCATTGAAGAGCGCATAGATTTACTACGGAAGAAGGCAATCTGCACAAATTGCCTGAAGTCGAGCCACGTAAGTGCAACATGCACTTCAGAGAAAACCTGCCAGCGGTGTAACCAAAGACACCATACGATGATCCATCAGGCACCTGTACACGGAGTGGAAAGCCAACAATGGCACAAATCAGAACAGTCTGCTAGCATGACAGCCAACCCTATGCGAACTGAAACCTATACATCTAGTCAAACACTTGCCCACGTAGCCAGCAGTCACGTCAACAAGCCTAGACAAGCCACCAATTTACTAGCTACAGCCATGGTGTTGGTAAGATCAGCTGAAGGTGGAACTATTCGCGCCCGAGCATTAGTGGATCAGGGATCGGAATCTTGCTTCATGACTTCGTCTTTGGCTAACGCTTTAAGACTTGCCAAAAGTACTGCGGATATTTCAATCTATGGAATGGGCAATACTCTTGTAGGTACAGCTAATGCAGTCGTTCTTCATGAAGTTATATCTATCATTGATCCTTCACAAATCTATACAGTTGAGTCTCTGGTCCTTCCATCACTTACCCGTCTGATGCCAGCAAAACGCATTAATAAGCGAAACTGGCCACATATAGCAGGATTGCAGCTGGCAGATCCTTCATTTGACAAGCCATCTGGAATTGATCTGGTTCTTGGTGTTGATTTACACGCAAGAATTCTATTAGCCGACATTCGTAAAGGTCCAGTTGGAACTCCCGTAGCACAAGCTACAACTTTAGGCTGGATTATATCAGGGTCCATGGCTCAAGCAGCAGAACAGGCTTCACTCACAACGAGTCATCACGTCACTACTACCACAATCAACCTTGACACCCTATTGCGAAGGTTCTGGGAAATTGAAGAACCGCCTCAGCAACATTGACCCGAAAGTCGCTGAATGTGAGAGGATCTTCCAGAAGACTCACTATCGAGATGCAAATGGTAGATTCGTCGTACGCCTACCTATAAGGAATACTGAACTCCAACTAGGAGATTCACGTGAAGCTGCCTTGAATGCCCTGATCCGTATGGAAAGAAGGTTCAACCGAGACCCACCGCTACTCAAAGCATACTCGGACTTCATGGAGGAATACTTATCTCTTAATCATATGGAATTGGTGCAGGATGAGGGAGAAGCACAAGGTCCGGTATACTATTTACCTCATCACGCCGTATTGAAACCAACTAGCTCGACGACTAAATTACGAGTGGTCTTCAACGCCTCACAGCAGACTCGTACTGGAGTATCATTAAACGACCTACTACACATTGGACCAAAGCTGCAAAACGACGTCTTCATAGTACTAGCGAGATGGCGTTTCTTCCCGTACGTCTTTACCGGTGACTTGGAGAAGATGTTCCGGCAGATTTTGATAAACCCGGCAGATATAGACCTACAAAGGATATTGTGGCGACCCTCTCCATCACAACCAGTCAACTGCTACCGTCTTCGCACTGTTACTTACGGCACCGCCGCGGCACCCTACCTGGCTTGCAAGGTGCTCAAGCAACTGGCAGACGATCACCTACTAACACATCCTGAAGGTGCAAAAATCATCCATGAAAACACTTACGTAGATGACGTTCTTTTTGGCTCTTATGAAAAGGCGACCGCAATCCGTGTTCGTGACGAATTGAGAATGATCTTCAAATATGGAGGCTTCAACCTGCGGAAGTGGATGTCTAACACTCCCGAATTGCTGACAGACATCCCCGAAGCGGACAAGACTACAGGTATAAACGAGAAACTCATCACGGATTCCCAAATAAAGACATTGGGCCTTGGTTGGAACCCCCAGCTCGATACCTTTCGCTACTACATCACTCTTCCCAGCACTACGAGCTCATCTAAACGGTCTATTCTCTCCGATATAAGCAAAATCTACGACCCTCTAGGATGGTTGTCCCCAGTGACGATCACTTCCAAGATACTCTTGCAAAAATTGTGGACTGCAAAGATAGGCTGGGATGACCAAATCCCTGCCGACCTCAATTCTTCATGGCTGGACTATAAGTCCGAACTAAAGCACATAAACGATCTTCACATCAAACGTTGGTTAGGAACAGGAAAATCTCTCTCCAATGCTGAACTACACGGCTTTTGCGATGCTTCGCAAGCTGCATATGGAGCAGCCGTCTATCTGCGCATTGCACAAGATCCGAATAATCCACATGTAACACTTATTGCAGCCAAAACCAGAGTGAGTCCGCTGCGTACTGTTTCGTTGCCACGCTTGGAACTATGTGGAGCGGCTCTTTTAGCTGAACTTATATCCTACATTCAACATAACTTAAATCTGGAGGCGATACCCACACACGCTTGGTCGGATTCAACCGTAGTGCTAGCTTGGCTCCGTGAGCATCCGTCTAAATGGAAGGTCTTCATAGCCAACCGTGTTGCTCTGATTCACGAAAAACTTCCACAAACATTGTGGCATCATGTCCCTACAGCGCAAAACCCTGCAGACTGCATAACCAGAGGTATTCCAGCGGCTAAACTAAGAGACTATAAGCTTTGGTGGTCGGGACCAGAGTGGCTAGCGAAATATCCTGTCGATTGGCCCAAGATGACTGACCTTTCTATACCTTCGGAAGTTTATGAAGCTATTCGCCCGAACCAGTCAACATCTATTTTTATCGCACACAGCGTGCATGATTCAAGGACATTCCTTCTGCCGAGGTACTCGGACTTGTCGAGGCTCCTTCGTACAACCGCCTACTGCCTACGATTCATACACAACAGCAAAACTCCAGCGAAGTTAAGACATACAGGCTACTTAAGCCTAGCCGAACTGGATTTAGCCTTAGAGCACTGGATTAAGGTTGAACAGCGACAGGCATATCCCAGTGAGCTCAACTGCCTAGCGTCAGGAGCACCAGTCCCCACAAGAACTAAACTTAAAGCCTTGAACCCTATTATTGACTCCAAGCATATATTACGAGTGGGTGGCAGACTAAAAAATGCGCTCTTAACAGAAGACGAAACACACCCTATCATACTTCCAACTGATAGCTACTTAACCAAACTTCTAATTGCCAATGCCCATTCAAAAACTCTACATGGAGGTACACAAGCTACTCTCCAACAACTTCGACAAAGGTATTGGATCCCCAATGGTCGAAGAAAAGTGAGACAATTTATACATCAGTGCGTTATTTGCTGCAGAGCGCGAGCTAAAACTTCTACCCCGCTTATGGGCGACTTACCTCCAGATCGTGTACGTCCAACTAAACCCTTCCTTCATAGTGGCGTGGACTACGCTGGACCCTTTATGATCAAACCGAATCGAGGCCGAGGACGGACTCGACTCAAGTGCTATGTAGCAGTCTTCGTCTGCTTCTCTACGCGAGCAGTGCACCTAGAATTAGTCACTGATTTAACCACTGAGGCATTCATCGCAGCGTTCCGTCGATTCGTAAGTCGTCGTGGAAGATGCGCAAAACTATACAGTGACAACGGCAAAAACTTCGTGGGCGCAGATAGGCAGCTGTCAAAATATCTTTACCAACTTACTCACAGCAAGGACCTTCCGCAGCTCACCCTCAAGGACGGAACAGAATGGCACTTTATACCCCCCGCTTCCCCACATTTTGGTGGTCTCTGGGAAGCTGGAGTAAAGTCCTTTAAGCATCACCTAAAGCGAGTGGTTGGCAGTCAAACTCTCACTCTGGAGGAGATGTTCACCCTACTCGCACAGATCGAGGCCTGTCTCAACTCGAGGCCACTAAACGCTATCACAGATGACCCCACGGACCTGAATGCGCTAACCCCTGGGCACTTCTTAGTCGGAGAGAGCTTGCTCGCCGTGCCTACGCCAAATACACTAGGTACGCCACTTAACAGATTGGATCGTTGGCAACTAGTACAGCAGGCGTATGAAAGCTTCTGGGTTCGCTGGTACAAGGAGTACCTATGCCACTTGCAGTCCCGTTACAGGTGGCAACATAAAACTAAGTCTATAACCGTCAACGACCTCGTCGTTATCAAGG
>OY979694.1:111835347-111867519 GCA_963855945.1 Thereva nobilitata
TTTTGGGTGAACAAATGGTGGAAAATTATGGAAGAAAAACTGTCTTCCCTGCGACCCCTTGCCTATAAAACCGGTTTTTGTTTTGATGTTATGGACAAGTGTGCGGAAGGCCTAAGTCCACTTTACATGATATGGAGATATTTAAGGGTTTGCGTTTGAATGGATTGAAAAATATTGGTATATGGTAATAACGCTCATTTTATGTTTTTTAAATATTAAATTGATTTAATTTTATAATGTGATCGTTTTTACAGTATTAGTTAAAAGAAATTTATACTTTTGATAATCTCAAATGGACTTACACTACTTTCAAAGTCAACAAAATATGAAAATCATACATTGATGAAATATTAAATGTGGGATTTCAATTGAATCAAAGCAATTTTTCTTATGAAATTTTTATTAAATATGTTAAAAAACAAAGTAAAAAGGTTTTATTCCAATATTTCTTCAGGTAATGCCATTTATATTATATTAATTACAATTTTATATTAATATGTTCCATTTTCAATTTTTTCATTATGAGAAAGTAGCCAAGATATATTGGAGGAATATAAAGTAATAAAACCATTATATCGTTGAATTGTTGGGATGCGATTGATGGGTATAAAGGTGGTAGTATTATATTTTCAAATTTTCTTGGTTTCCCAGTGTGGGGGATAAATCTAATGTTTTAAACTCCCCATTTTCATCAAATGAAGTTTTATACAGCATTGTATATGGTTTGTTTTTTAAAAACCTTATCCAACATATCTTCAGCCAAGTTACCTCTTCACATTAACTATTTTTTCCGTCTTTTTAGAACTAATTACTAAACTATTAGTATCGTCGAAACAAATATCGTTCCATTTCATGTAAAATAAACTTTTTACGTTTTCGGCATTGTTGTGTGATGGTATAATAATCTGTAGGAATATACAATAATTTTTTTCTTATGGACGTTTCGATAGTTCCAAACTCGACATATTTTGAAAGTTAAGAATGTCCAGAAATGTATGTCTTTGCGGAAGGAAAGTGGACTTACACCCCTTTCAAGGTAATTATATTTGTAATTTCATTAACTAGCTGAATTTATATTGACAAAATGATGAAAATTTTGAAGGATTTTTTTGGGAACTGTTTATAGATAAAAAGTTCATAGCAAATAGCATTGAATGTTATCATTAACTAAATTTTTGTCAAAAATGGACTTACACCACTTTCAAAGAAAACGGCTTGATACTTTATTTCTTTTTTTAATTTTCACTCACAGCTTTGTTCAATTTTGAAATTTCGACACTTCAGAGGTTAGAAATTGGCGGATAAACTTATTACCAGGAGGAACTGGTATTAACTTTATCCAAGCCCCGAAAATCGCGGTCGGTGAATACGAAATATCCATGATATTTATATACGTGGATATATCCAGGCCGGTGAATACGGGCCTATAATGCCCAATTTAGGCATACAAACAGTTTCTATTTTAATTAAATATAAGTGGTTTGCTGAACTTGGAGTATTATCACACAATTTGATGATTTTTTATGGCCGCACTTATCTGTCAATTCGGTCGTAATGCCAAATATAATACTTAGAGAAAATCCACAAGCTTTTTTTTCCACTCAAGAAACCAAATACGGCCGCTGTAACGGAGAGTAATTTCGAAATTACAATTCATGCTACTATGTAAGAAAATTCTAGCCGATCAATTCCAGCATAGTTCAGAATTGGCCTGGCTTGGTTTGACTGACTAAAGCTGCGCCGGCCCTAGGGTAGAGCGAGTGGAGCGGTCGCTCTAGGGGCCTGGGGCAAGGGCGCCAAAATGAATGTGAAAAACAATTTCGAACGAAAATAAAATTTTGATGGTGGCCTTTGCAATAAAAGTTGGCCTTTGAAAAATTTGGTTATTATTATTTATTTAACACCCGCTTTCGCCCACAATCTCGTCCGCGTCGATATTACCGTGTCTTGAAAATTTGGGGGAAAACAACGCCCATAACAAAGCGCCAAAAACGGTCATTAATTTTGCAAAATTTGCTGCCCGCTGTGCACCTCAAAAACTCACTTTGGGGCCCCTAAAAAATTGAATAAATACATTCTGGCTTGAGACGAACATCGGCAAAATTAAAAATGTATGTGTTATGTTTATCGTGGCGATCCTCAAAAGAGCCGCTGCTGTTTCTCGTTTTCGTATTGCGTCGTTTAATTTTGACGCCCCGTGCAGCATGCACAGATGCCGCCGCACGGCACTGGAAATACGAAAATGTGCATAATATACACGGTGTTCAGACTTAAATGCTAACCCGTTAAGGGGTGATTCCTGGGTATATTTGGAGAAACAAATTCTTCTAGGGAGGAGACCTACCGGCACTATCTACCGATATACAGGGCACGAAAATACTTTCAGAAAAATGCATTACTGCTCATATTTTGTTTCTTTCGTTTTTGATGCCGCAAACAATTACAATATTTTGCTACTACACAATCCTTCAGTATTGAGCGATGTACACCCCTTCACGGCTTGTCAGTCTGTTGAAAATATCTTTTTGACCGAGTGAAAAAGAAACCTAAAATATGTGCTGGCCTTCAAAATTCCATCAAAATCGGATTAGCCGGTTAAGAGATTAGCCCCTACAAACAGACAGAATGACAAATCTTTTACAATCAATAAAAATCGTTTATAGCCGGAGCGGTGGCCGCCAAAAAATGCAGGTAGGTCTGAATTTCAAAAACCTAATCGAAAAAGAATTTTTTCCTGATAGTGTAAAACTTTCTCCAATTGAAGTCCTCAAAGAGTTATATTTAAATCCCTAGGTAAATATTGCTCGCACTTCAGGTAACGCTATCCCGGAAAAGAAAAGGGTTGGCTATAGTACGATCACGGTTGTCTTAGGCAAACTTAGATATTAAGATAGAGCTTTTTGAGGCCTACAATTAGACTGATAAAATAAACTTTTCACTCTATCAGGTTCTCCTTCGATTATCGGTTCAAGTTTTCGGTCTGACCCACTAGTCCGATCAGAGTGAAAAAATATCCCAAGCAATCGAGCTTTGAAGTCTACAGTTAGAATGATAAAAAAAAAGTTTCCACTCGTTTTTCTACGGTGATCGGGTCAAGTTTTCGGTCTGAGCCGATAATCGAATACGATAGTCGGATTCGATAATCGGATCGGAGCAAAAAAGTAGCCTAAAACATACCCAATACTACTGAATCTTCCCGAGAAAGCCCCGTCGCAATCGGATTAGCCGTTTCCGAGATTAGCCCGGACAAACAGACAGATAAAATTTAAAAATACTTTAATTTGTTTTAACAACACGAACATAACCATATGGGATTAGAAAATGAAAATTATTTTGAAATAGATTTCTTATTCTTATTCTATAACATGAAATACAATTTATGTGATGTGAAAGCATTGAGCAAAGGGCGCCGAAAGACACTGCCGATCTACCCTGATCAAGGCCAAGGCCGGCCCTGGACTAAAGTATAGTTTGTTTGACATACAATACACTTTTCTTTCATATAATACTTCATTAAATCATAATATTACTACTTAGAACAAAATCTATGTTTTTTTTGCAGTCCCGCAAATCCCGCGGATCCGCGGGATTGATGACCTCGATCGCGCGGGCTTGCGGGATTGAGATTTTGATGCGGGATTGGATTCCCTAGTGCTAACACTTTAACAGCGTTGGATTTTTATTTCTTCGGTTATTTTCAAATTTATATGGCGAATTTATTATAAGAGGAATTTAAAATTATTTAGCTAATTTGATAATAATATTTTTCTTGAGTTTTAATTTAATTATAGCCTTATGACACTGGCTTTTTCGTAGGCTGAAAATGCTGCCTTGGCTAGGCTGAAAATGACGAAATCTGTTAGACTGTGTGACAGAGATAGCATGTGAGAGTAAGAGCGATTTTCTGATTATTATAACAGATAGATGTGAGTGGATCCAAAAGAAATCCGTTGGGACATATTTGAAATATTTAAATTTATTGTGATTTAAAAATTAAATTAGTTTAAATTTATTATATTTATAATTAAACATCGTCAACATCAGGTACATAAATTAAGATTCTTCTTTCCCTTCCTTTCAATTTGCTACTTCCTCAATAAAATATGTGTTTTTGACCTGAGTCCTTCTCTACCACCGTTCGGTTTCCCCACAATTAAATCCTTTCATACATCGAAATTTTTTAAGGCTCTGTACTCTTCTTCAAGTGAGATTTTTGTTTATTACTTCCAATACAAAAACTTGTAGGAATAGGGATTATTAAAAATAAGAAGAAAATTCGAAAAATCTGCGCTCTAAAAAGCTGAATTGAAAAATTCTAGCGAGGCGTTCGGAGAAAAACTAAAGTATCCTTGCCTAAAATGTACGGAAAAATAAAAATAAAAAAGCATTTTAAAGAGGACACTCTAAGCTTTCTAAGAAAGCCATTAGTTTATAATTTTTTGTTTTTTTTTCTCATAGAAAACTTGACCGGAAGTTATAATTTGTAAAATTCTCACTGATGTTTATACAATTGAAAATATATATTAATAGAGGCGTACGAAAAAAAAATCCTTGTACATTTATCATCATTAGACATTTAATTTTGATGTAAAAATAATTAAAATGATAAACATTATCTCTGTTTAATAAAATTTATGTTTTAAAATATTCAGTTTTTCTTACAGCATTCATTCGACGCCATTTTTAACTTCAAAAACAGCATTGGAATTAATCAGTGACATCTGTTTGTCGCACTAATGAATAAGCAGAATTTTTATACCGAAGTAGGTGATTTATGTTTATTATTTTATATTTAAAAACATTAAAAATAAAAAAATTATAGCAACAAAATTCATTTGAGAACTTTACGAATGCATATTTTCTGAAAATTTAGTTAATAAAAAGCTAATTTTCGGTATTTTCCTCTTTCGGGTCATTAGATGACAGTACCATACATTTTTTTCAGAAAGAGATAGTTGTGAATTAAATTTCAGTTAACAGAAATCTCTCCAAATTCAAGACTTTACTGACAAATTAAGTAAATTTTACTTTAAAATTAAATAAACTGCGATCAAACAAAAGATTTAGTAAGGGTCGAGAATTCTGTTGGCATTTTCTTTTCTGGAATATTTTTAATTTAACAGCTGTTATTGACATTCATTAAATTTGTCCGAACTGCACTGTGCACATAGCAAAATTAGCACTTTAACACTGTTAACCCGGCATTATAATATAAACTACTTGTAAACCAAATTTTACATTTTATAAAACAGTTTCATCAGCATTTTTTTTGTGTTTGACGCGCTGCCGACGCGCTGCTAACGGGTCCCGTTACAAATTTTGAAGACTGACCATATCCACATCGTTTTTCAGTTATTTTAGTATTCACAAACCAATTTTTACTGATATTATAAAGCATTTGCGACTTACATGCTTCTTTGACAACTTTAAAGCCACGCCCACGCCAAATGTTAGGGAAACCAGCTGACTGACGGCGGGCTATTGCTGTACACCCTTATTACTACATAATACCAAAATTTCAGCTTTTCTAAACCAGTGGCATTTTTTGGCCGATCAGCTTCCGACTATTATGTATCTGTTAATCAAAAGCTCGACGACATTAAATATTTTATACATCGCTCATTACTGTATATAGTAATGTAGGTGGTGCTACTATTGGTAAAAGAGAAGATAAAATACCACTAGCTCTCATTCTTACTAATTACTCAATTTAAAGAAAGAGAAAGATCGCCAAAGATGTTTCACATCTTTCTCGTGCAGTCGGTACACGCGATCTTTTTAATTTTATTGTTATTTAAATATACTAATTATGTTTCTTTTTAGCTATATTAGAAGTCTCTTCCTGTGTGGAACGTCATCCAATTGGCATCAGATAAGTATTCTTTTTTTGTTGAGATATTTGATTTCTTTGTGAGTTGTTTTGGTTTCTTTTTAGGTTTGATGTTAACCAAGTATCCAACAACTAGAGTCAAACATAACAATTGGTGTCAAATTCTGAATATCCAATAATTCAGGAGCTCTACTGCAGTATCAACAAAGAAATGCGCATCAGCGAAGATCACAAACTACATCCGAAGGAAAGCTTCAGCGATAAACGCCTAAAAGAGTCAAAAAGGGAACGTCAGAGATAGATGGGTGATGACTGAAATGATATTGGTCAACAACCTCTACACAAAGGAGGATGAAAAATTGATAACATAATGAGGTCAAAACGGTAACCGAGGGGTCGATGAACCTACCACTCCCAGAGGCGAATATTCTAGAGGGAAGAAAAATTCGCTAAGACGACAGCAATAAAAACCGATAGTAAGGAGGAAGCGATCTCTTTTCCTTTCGAGGGGCTGGAGTCGATCATAGTAGTATAAAAGTCCTAAAGTGAAAATTATTATTGGATAAGGCATATGCCACACCTAACTAGTGCTGTGGTGATGTGTTGATGTTGATGTACTGATTTTGATATTGCAACAAAATCAGATCATCAGTTAATGCCACATCTAAGAAGGCGATCAAATGAAAATGTTTGGTCAAAATGAAAATGGAAAACGGAGAACTTTCGTTGTTGTTATTACTAAAGAGGAAAATGAAGGGAAAAAATCGAAAATTTTGGATTCATCGTTTTATACGGGCTTTTATTCCCTTGTGCTTTTGGCTTATCAGCAGACGCCAATGCAATATTTATTAATATTGACGTGGGTGAAGTTGGGAAAAATATTGATGGAGGTACAATGTATATTCCAAAATTCAACTTTAAATCAATGGTTGCAACGTGGAAGTTAACATATTCTGTGTTCAGCGCCACTACCAAATAACAATGAAGCTTTCCCTTACTACTTTTCAGGATATGAAGCATTTCAATTGCAAGAAAATTTCTTAAGGCCATTTCCACAAAGACATCTGACAAATGAGTCCTATAGTTCCAAAACGTGTCTTTTCCACTTTCCTTACTCTTTCAGAAATAAGGAAAAACTGATTTTCATATTTCATATTTATATTGGATAAGACACAGTTTGGAAAAATACCCAGTTTTGTTTTATTAAAACGGGCTGGAGAAGTTTTTTTTTAAACACCCTGATGTACCGGCACAATGGAGCTCCTTGCTGGTGACAGCAAGGCTACTGCCATCGTGCTTGGGTAAACATAAAAAAATTTAGAAGACTACATCCTCCCTAGTTTCCTAAATGGTTTTAGGGGATGCTAAACCGGCCACACGGTTTACGCTAGCTCGCCGGTGGGGGCGTGGGGTTGTGTGACCGGGACACTACACCTATGATTCACCACTTACCTATTGTTTAAAAGGGATATCTCTTCATATCATTCTTTTCCTAGGTTAGCCAAAGCGATTCATCGCTGGACGTTTCCATCGACCTGGTGGACCTGTAAATGTTCAACGCGACTTTGAGAGGACCCTGGAGAGAAAGCACAACCCAACCATCCTGGACAATTTATCCCCTTAGGCTGTCATGCCTAGTAATACTAGTGGGGTTAAAGAAAGTGACAACAAATATATTTTAAAATAATTACAGTATAGTACAATTACTCAACAACAAAACAGAGGTAAGTTTGCTTTAACTAATAGATGTAAATCAAACAACAAATACTCCTATAATCTAGGTAATGTGGACACAGCCAACTATTACCACCAAATAATAACGTTAATGCAACAACGGAAGGAAACAAATCAATCGTCGCGCTGGTACCAGTCGAGGATTCCTTTCTTTCGTACAACACCAAACCGGAAGATAAAATTTATAACTAAGGGCGTGTACTAAAGTAAAATAGTAACTAGATTATATGTTAAGAAATTGTTAAATATAAGAGTATAATAATTATGGTATGAATATATAATTATTTGATAAGTATTGTAATATATGTAATTAGTGGATATTACAATTTCCTTTGGTGTGATAATTAAATAGTGTATTTGAGAAAATATTTGGGGGGAATATACATTTAGTTAAAAATTTGGATGTATATGACTTAATTCCCAAAACTAAAGGTACAATACTCCAAACAGAACGAATGTTGTTATTGTGATGCCGTATAATTCAAAATTGTCATATACTGAATATCATTAATATGTATGCTCATATATTTAGAAATATTTTTAGGGTTAAGCGATATATTTAAAAATTGTTTATATATTTAATAAAGTTACTATATAAATAAGTAAAAGTGTAAAATTAACCAATAATAAACGTGTAAGTATTTGATTATAAGATAATCTAATTAACAAGGATATATCTTTGTATATTTGTATGCATAACCCACGAAGAATGACTTAATACTATAAAAAACCGTACCTTACACTTTCTCCACGGTTTGGTTACCGGATAACGCACGCCTTGCCTCCTGTACCCTGATACTGCGAGCTGGGTTAATGCCAAACACCGCGGTCCAGCGTTAGCGGGATTACTCCACCGACACCCTTCAGAGCAAGGATGGGAAGAACCTCCTGCCTCGTCAGTAATTCACAAAAGTTATTGTTCACTTATGTTTTTCTAGATTATGCTATTTATTTTATTCTAGTTTTTTTTTGTTTTTGTGATAGGGCAAAATGCCATTCGGATTTGACTTCACCAGATCAAAATTTATACCCAATCAGATGTCAGATCGAGAACACTTCCCAAAAAGTTAACATTTATTGACCTGTGTAATTTAACTTCAGTTGGTGATGGTGAATATGGCCGAATTGATACGCTGTTATTAGACTCCTTGCTTCTTGACGTAATTGCTTTTCGACAAGGGCCTTACCTTGCTGACCCTAAATAAAATTCTTACATAACTTACAATATCTCGCCATAGGATAATTCTAAAGCTATCTCCTGATTATTTGGCTTCTGATGATCCAATATATGTGCACTTCTTTAGACCAAATATATGGAATGCAACCCGGGTCCAAAGATTCCGCAACTGAAATATAAGCAGGTAAATGCCTTCCTTCGTCGAGCTTCCTTTTTATATATGTATGCCAGCAGGAAACAATGCGTGTATCACACCGAAAGTTCATAGACCGAACTCTATAAAATGTACTCAGGAATCTATGCGATGTAACGCAGTTACTGATAATTATAAACTTTTTCCATGAATTAATTTCGAAACTTTTTCTTATTGATTTTTAAAAAAATCACGCACAAGATTCCTGGAACCCCAAAAGCTAACAGACTTCCTTTTCATGCAATCTAAATTCGGACTCTATGCGATCACGAATATCTCCAGCCTCGTTCTTACTAAATTCCCATCCAGACTCGTTCTTACTAAATTCCAATCCAGACTGTCAAAAATTTTCATTTTTTTTTTCCAGAACAAAAAAACTATTTTTTTTTCGACTACTAGAATTTAAAAAATTTTTCCCAAAATTTTTTTGTGTGAAGTAATTTTATTAATTAAGCCTGAACTTTCCGATAGATGGAGGACCATTAAAAGGGAGAAACTTTCGGTAAATAACCGACCGTTACATACCCTCGGGTCCACAAGGCCGACTTGCGAGGCAGTGAGGAGCCGAAAAAAAACGGAAGGTTTTTCAGCCGTAAGACTTAGTGGTTGGCGCCAATGTGTGGCTCGTCTCACGCCCTGATATTCAGAGTCTCATGCCACAGCTGCAGAGCTAGCCGGGCATCCAATATCTAAAGCGTTATCCATAAAAATCGGTGAGAATTTAGTCGTGCTGTCAGAATTAAAATTTTGAGAGATGGTCAGTCTGTCGAGTCTCTCGGAGTGTAAGTCTGGAATTACGGGGATCCGGCGGTAGGCAATACCACATTGTCCCCCTCCGGGTCTCTACAATCATCCAGACCTCCACGTCGAACCGGTCACCTGTCGGTCCATCGGGTCAGTCTCCCGCAATACCATATTGCCTTTGACATTCCCCGGTGGATCGCCAGGACAACCATTCGCCGAGAGTAATTCTCCAGACTGACCGAAAGCAAGGAGGTGTACCATAATCAAATGCATAGTACTTATAGAAAGAACCGATGCTGAGGCAACCATAAAAATGGGGAAAACATCGGACGACCAGCTTGGTGTAACATATGAATATTACGTAAATGCTGTCGATTTCGAAATAATTTCCTCGACAATCACCAACAGTCAACCGTGCGATGATATTAAAGTGAAGAGAAAAAAAATATGCCTGAACAGTGCGCGAAGTCGTATGTAGATGGGACTTCGTGAACCGAAGGACTTAATAAAAGAAGCAGTAGGCAAGGAGAATAGTCTTAAAGAAAATTTAATACTATCGACTGAGGCGATATGAAAACAGTAATACGTAACGAACGTCGATGGTTTCTACCTGACTATAACTAAAGCTACCAAGCCACTAACCACAAGGCTTGGAAAAAAATTTTTTTTTTTTTTTTTATATAACCAACTAAACGGGTTATCGATCAATAACACAAAATAACGAGAACATGACCAAGGAAGTAACAGTAACAAAGACTTAACACTGCTTAAAATATTTAAGCCAGGACGTTCAACCAGGGTGACACCCTGTATAAATCGCGGAGGATAAGAGAAATTTGGTAGGGACAATCCTCCAAGAGTTCCCAACCTGCTGCTTGACACGCTTGGCAGAAGCATTCTAAATTGTCCGGAGTGGGCTGTTGGAGCAGCTGATTCAGCAGCCCATCCAGCATCTGCCCCAGTTCGCTTCCCAGCACACTAACCTCCTGTAATCGACGGTATGTTTCCGCCACGAGCAAAGTTAACCCGCGTAGTTGATATACAACCGGTGGAATATACCGCTGGATAACTTCCTGTTGATATGCCAGGGTCATCCGCAACAAATTTCTAAATACGCTATTTTCCACGGGATTCATTGAATCAACCAGCGCATACAGTTTAGCTCCGGTATGGCAGAAGATTGGTTCGCTCAATGAATGTTGAAAAATAATTTCGACAACGTGAATCAGAATTAGAGGTTGGTTAATAATATCCATCAGCATGGTCAATATTCTGGAGGCCATGGTGTCAAAAGCACCTGGGTGTGCTTCCAAACATTTCACGACGTTTAGGGTATATCGTATAGCGACGCCCTCCATCGTTGTGGACAACCTCCTGGCTTCTATGGATGCATGGATCGGAACAAATTCTCTGGCGTGCGGGGATAAATAATATAATCGATGTGGTCTTCGCAGTACTTTATGTACCACTGGACGTCCATAAAAAGTTAATGCTCCGGTCACGTCCATCTTCTCAGAGACGGTAATACTGATATCCCGTGCAGAAAAAGAATATATAAAATTTAGGTGTAATTAAAAATTCAACACTATACCCAATAAAAAAAAAAAAAAACAAGTTAATTGGTCCTTGCTAGCCGAGATATACTTAATACCTCTAAACAGTATATGCCAAAAGATCGGGACTAACCCACAAAAGAAACACCTTAATAAACCTACTACGGTAACTGTAAATATCCTAATCAAAAAAAACTTCCGTGAGCCGAATAACAATAGTGGTGATACTCGCAATAATCACCCTTACAATAGCTGATAAAAAATCAATGGGCCAAATAGTTTTGGTTGTGTTAAAATGTTTTTGTAAATGTGTGTTAATTTTCCAGGATGGTTGGAAAAAAAAATCTCTCTCTCCAGGACTCTCGGTGGCCGAGGTCATCGATGTCAGTCGGTGGTAGCTATGAGACACAGCCAGCACCGAGTGCCATCAACAACGCCGGAAGCACCACACGTCTTCATCCACTTGAACGACATGAAAAGTCTACCTCCACATAAAAAGAAACGGAAATCTTCTTCGAAAATAAAAAGAATTTGGATTTAGTCCGCTGTCCAACCACAACTGAGCTACACTACGGAAAATCAATCAGCAGTGGGGACAGACTGGAGAGAAAAAACCAATAAAAGCACAAGGAAGGAGCCGGATGTCCCTCAACAAAAGTCCACAGGGCGCAAGTGATTAGCCAGACGGTTAAGCCTGTGCGGCCTCATAGAGGTTCACCTGAAGTGACCCCATCCCTTACCACATTTCGACCAATTGTCTAAAGTGAAAGAAAAGAAAAAAGAATTTAGGAGGACTGACTGGATTAAAGATGTCCACGGGGCGCAGTGGGCAGGCGATAGCACGCCTGTTACCTCAGCCGGTTAAGCCCGAGTTACAACTCAAACGTCCATCAGCAAAAAGTAACAAGGATCCTGTCCACTGAACGAAGCACTGGCAGGCGGTATGACGCCTGATACTCAGGACGACGAGCAAAAACACAGGACAAAAGAACTCTGACTCAGCCTTCACCCATGGCCAAGCGGTCATACGCTTGTTAGCCAGCGGTGCCGGTAAGCCTAGTTCAAAGATGCCTAAAGCGAAGAAGATAACATGATACGGGACAATCTAAAAGTGAAAGCAAAATAAAATTCACACTGAATTTAGACAAAAGAGACGAATCTGAAAAAAAAAAGGCAGTGGTGGTGAACCATAATCAAATATAATTTTAACAAGTTAACAGAATTTGGCCGCCATTTATGAAATAAAGGGGCGCCGGAATTTAATATTGAAAACTTGCTTGCCAAAAACGTTGGCATGAAAGCATGCGTTGGGTTCCATTTTATGTAATAAATGGACACCGTAATTTAAATTCGAAACTAGTTTGCCGAAAGCGTTAACAGGTAAGCAGACGTTGGGCGCCATTTTATGTACCGGCACAATGGAGCTCCTTGCTGGTGACAGCAAGGCTACTGCCATCGTGCTTGGGTAAACATAAAAAAATTTAGAAGACTACATCCTCCCTAGTTTCCTAAATGGTTTTAGGGGATGCTAAACCGGCCACACGGTTTACGCTAGCTCGCCGGTGGGGGCGTGGGGTTGTGTGACCGGGACACTACACCTATGATTCACCACTTACCTATTGTTTAAAAGGGATATCTCTTCATATCATTCTTTTCCTAGGTTAGCCAAAGCGATTCATCGCTGGACGTTTCCATCGACCTGGTGGACCTGTAAATGTTCAACGCGACTTTGAGAGGACCCTGGAGAGAAAGCACAACCCAACCATCCTGGACAATTTATCCCCTTAGGCTGTCATGCCTAGTAATACTAGTGGGGTTAAAGAAAGTGACAACAAATATATTTTAAAATAATTACAGTATAGTACAATTACTCAACAACAAAACAGAGGTAAGTTTGCTTTAACTAATAGATGTAAATCAAACAACAAATACTCCTATAATCTAGGTAATGTGGACACAGCCAACTATTACCACCAAATAATAACGTTAATGCAACAACGGAAGGAAACAAATCAATCGTCGCGCTGGTACCAGTCGAGGATTCCTTTCTTTCGTACAACACCAAACCGGAAGATAAAATTTATAACTAAGGGCGTGTACTAAAGTAAAATAGTAACTAGATTATATGTTAAGAAATTGTTAAATATAAGAGTATAATAATTATGGTATGAATATATAATTATTTGATAAGTATTGTAATATATGTAATTAGTGGATATTACAATTTCCTTTGGTGTGATAATTAAATAGTGTATTTGAGAAAATATTTGGGGGGAATATACATTTAGTTAAAAATTTGGATGTATATGACTTAATTCCCAAAACTAAAGGTACAATACTCCAAACAGAACGAATGTTGTTATTGTGATGCCGTATAATTCAAAATTGTCATATACTGAATATCATTAATATGTATGCTCATATATTTAGAAATATTTTTAGGGTTAAGCGATATATTTAAAAATTGTTTATATATTTAATAAAGTTACTATATAAATAAGTAAAAGTGTAAAATTAACCAATAATAAACGTGTAAGTATTTGATTATAAGATAATCTAATTAACAAGGATATATCTTTGTATATTTGTATGCATAACCCACGAAGAATGACTTAATACTATAAAAAACCGTACCTTACACTTTCTCCACGGTTTGGTTACCGGATAACGCACGCCTTGCCTCCTGTACCCTGATACTGCGAGCTGGGTTAATGCCAAACACCGCGGTCCAGCGTTAGCGGGATTACTCCACCGACACCCTTCAGAGCAAGGATGGGAAGAACCTCCTGCCTCGTCAGTAATTCACAAAAGTTATTGTTCACTTATGTTTTTCTAGATTATGCTATTTATTTTATTCTAGTTTTTTTTTGTTTTTGTGATAGGGCAAAATGCCATTCGGATTTGACTTCACCAGATCAAAATTTATACCCAATCAGATGTCAGATCGAGAACACTTCCCAAAAAGTTAACATTTATTGACCTGTGTAATTTAACTTCAGTTGGTGATGGTGAATATGGCCGAATTGATACGCTGTTATTAGACTCCTTGCTTCTTGACGTAATTGCTTTTCGACAAGGGCCTTACCTTGCTGACCCTAAATAAAATTCTTACATAACTTACAATATCTCGCCATAGGATAATTCTAAAGCTATCTCCTGATTATTTGGCTTCTGATGATCCAATATATGTGCACTTCTTTAGACCAAATATATGGAATGCAACCCGGGTCCAAAGATTCCGCAACTGAAATATAAGCAGGTAAATGCCTTCCTTCGTCGAGCTTCCTTTTTATATATGTATGCCAGCAGGAAACAATGCGTGTATCACACCGAAAGTTCATAGACCGAACTCTATAAAATGTACTCAGGAATCTATGCGATGTAACGCAGTTACTGATAATTATAAACTTTTTCCATGAATTAATTTCGAAACTTTTTCTTATTGATTTTTAAAAAAATCACGCACAAGATTCCTGGAACCCCAAAAGCTAACAGACTTCCTTTTCATGCAATCTAAATTCGGACTCTATGCGATCACGAATATCTCCAGCCTCGTTCTTACTAAATTCCCATCCAGACTCGTTCTTACTAAATTCCAATCCAGACTGTCAAAAATTTTCATTTTTTTTTTCCAGAACAAAAAAACTATTTTTTTTTCGACTACTAGAATTTAAAAAATTTTTCCCAAAATTTTTTTGTGTGAAGTAATTTTATTAATTAAGCCTGAACTTTCCGATAGATGGAGGACCATTAAAAGGGAGAAACTTTCGGTAAATAACCGACCGTTACACTGATATATAGAAAAGTTGAGGAAGTGGTCATAGATTGTAGCACTGTAAAAAATTTACGATATATGAAACTCTAATTTGTTGAAAAGAGCAATCTATACACTATACAATAAAAGCTGCATGCGTTTAATACAACTTTATTAAATTACGTGAAGGCTCTTTTACACCTGCACCAAATATTCCACCAAGCTGTGTTCCGGACGACTATAACAATATAGCCAATGACAGAAAGATCAATAAATTAGCGAATTATTTTCTAAAGGAAGAGAATGCAGTGGAATTATTGCGTAAAGCCATAAAAATATTTTAAAAACAGGAAACGTTTTTAAAATATTTTATTTATCATTAATATTTACAATCCTTGTGTTTTAAACTACATATATACAGTACATACATATATTATGAAAGAAAACCTAATAAAATATGTGAACGAATATATACCATCTTTTCCTGTCTTGTGCGAAACTATTTTCCATGATTTTTCTAATTTATCCATTTTACTATATTCTCCCGATGCCGTATCCCACAAGCATCTTTGATTTTCTGCACTTTTTACTAGTTTTAAAATAAAATATTTGTTTTCCTCCATTACAAATACTAAAAATAAACTGACTTTTTCAAAACTATTTCTAACATCTAGATCATTTGCTGATTATCAACTGGTGACTAAAATGTTACCACATCACATCACTTATAGTGTGGCATGACTCATTACAAAACAAGTGCTGCTGATAATCAGCAGATAAGCACATCGCCACATCACCTCATCCTAGTTCGGTGTGGCATATGCCTAAGAGTTGATATTGTGAAAATTAATAAATATTGAACTTATCTACATAAGTACATATGTATATGAAAAGTGTTATAAAATAAAGAATATAAGTGTGTTTAATATAATTAGTGGTGGTGAGATTGTTTAACTTTAAACCAAACCAAGTCATGTTAAACTCGAAAACATGGCTGGCAGGTAGACTTAAATCAAATTAGAAGTCTGAATATCGATTCAGACAAAGTGAATAGAAGAATCGTTCCTTTTAGAGAACTATCCCTTTAGTGACATTATTTCCACAATATTTGATTTCTTTCCAAATTCAGCTTAGTAAAAATATTAACAAAAAACAACTGAGCGATTTCGAAGACTGATACAATGTTGATTTGACAAAATAAATGACTCATCCAACAGGTATTCAGCTTTCCCATTAAACAATCTTCGTACCCCCGAACTTCAAAGTTACAATTTTAAAGTTTTTTTGCAGAATTTTTACATACATTCATAAATACATGCCTACATAGCCTACATCCATGCATGCATTTATATAAAACTTAATAAAAATATATAGCAAAAAATAAACCAATTTCTTTGGCATTCATTTAAATAATACTTTCAAAATAAGCAAAGAAAATGTTTATTTGGTATTAAGAAATCATGTGCACAATCTTTGTGCGAAAAAGTACACGATAGAAGAAGAAAACATTTTCGTAAATAAAGAGGAGCCACTGAAAATCAAGTTACTTATATATACCCGATTTTTCAACTGGCGTAAACGCGCAACTTATGATACAATTCTAATCTTAATCTAATGACATCACATTAATATGAACAAATCTGAATTACGAGTTCCTAATACATTGCTGATTAAAAAAGAAGCCAAACTTTCCTAGATGCTCAGAGATTTATGTATCTACATAGGAAGGGTCAAATTGTACAATATAATGACGATTTCTGTTATTAATTGAATAAATATTGAACACGTGCCGATATTTGGCTAAATTTTTGGTATAACTGTTCGGGGATGTTTGGTGTAGTTATGCATTAAATCGTCTTGACGTCAATAATAAATTAATAAACGTGTTCTTGTGTTCTTGACATGTATTCAAATATTAGACCTAGACGAATTGAACTAGTTTGATGCATAAAGTCTCTAAATAAAAAAAATGTCTTGGCCATGCTTTCAAAATAGATAAATGCTTTCGTTTTTGAAATGTTTTTTGAAAGAGAAGAGAAACCGGTCTGTTTATGGGTGACTGACAAGGTATTTAACTTGCCGGTTGGTGTATGAATTATCAAGGTAATTGGCCCTTGGCAATAATTTCCCCAGATTACTCAGTAGAAAGTTTTTGCACCTTGATAACTATTTATTTTGGATTTACAGCAATTCACTGTCCTCTCTTTTGTCATCACCACTAAATAGAAGAAAGACACAAACAGATTGCCTGCGGCAGAATTTCACATGCCTGCCGTTTCTGTTAGCACATAATGGTAGTTCATGTATTTTGAATATTTTTCCCGTCACCGCCCGCCGCCGTTATCTGTTTGCGCCTTAAACGACCATTTTCGACGTGACGCTTTTGTCGCGGTAGTATTTGATGGAAGAGGGTTCGGATTCGGATCTTGGCTATTGCACTTGCTGCCCGACATTACACGCTGCTTGACCAGTGCCAACGCGCTTTTGAGGGGACACAAATTTGAAAAATTCGTAGGAGTATATGGATGGCTGGAAAATTTAGGATAAATGGTACATAAACAAGGAAAAATCGATTGGACCGCAACAGATGATCGGAAGGGGGGGGGTGCAAAATTTTGGGTTTTTTACGATTTCTGGGAAAAGAAGACCTCCTATCGAAAAAAGTTAAATGTAAAAGTTATAGATAATTAAAAAGTCTATAACTTTCATTCAAACCATTTTTCGATATAACATCAAAAAAAAGGAGAAAAACGATAAAAACGATTTTTTCATTTATCATTTTTATCTTTCACAAAAATGATCCGATTTTAATGAAATTTGGTGAAAATGTACATTTTTATGTTTTGAAAAAGCTGCAATTTTTTTAAAGCGATTGATTATTTAGCTTTTTTTACGAATTTAATTTAAAAAAGGCCCTATTTTCAATCAAAAAAGTTGACGGACAAAATTTTGTTTTTTTAAATTTTTAGGGCGACTTTTTTTTTGGTGTTGAGACCTCTACTTTGACCTCTACGATGTGATGTTATTGTTACTAGCATGCAAATTAAAACAAAAGATATTAT
This sequence comes from Thereva nobilitata, assembly GCA_963855945.1. Taxonomy (NCBI): domain Eukaryota; kingdom Metazoa; phylum Arthropoda; class Insecta; order Diptera; family Therevidae; genus Thereva; species Thereva nobilitata. Next base: position 111,853,395 of record OY979694.1, read on the forward strand.
TGTAACAAGAGTCTTTATTATCAAATGTGCCCGGGTCCACTTTCTCGACTCGACTGTCGGTTAGTCTGATGACTTGCTAGGTTGAGACAGATTTACATGTATTGATTTATATATATGCAATTATATAACTATATTACATCTCCCCCTTTTTAGTTAAATTTCAGTTACAATTAGTTACAATACTTATTTTTTTTTTGAATCCTCATTTAATTTACATTATTAATTGCTATTTCAGCTTCTTTACATATTTATTACTCAAATTCATTTACTTCCATAATTCAGTTTTCACTTATTTCATCTACTAGTATTTCTACTTTAATTCTTACTTATTTTCTATACTCAAATCCACCGGGCAAGAAATGTACAACATGCTGTCACCATTACGTGCAATTACCTTTGTCGTATGCAATTACTATTTCGAATAAGTGTACCGTCTTCTTTAGTTACCCAATATGAACGTGGCGTGTTATGTGCTGCCTTCACCTCCCCTTTTTTCCATACCGATCCATCTTTAATCCATATTTTTTGATTTTTTCCAAAGCTTACTTCCTTTCTGCATCCTCTATTGTAGTAGTATTCTGATTGTCTTTTATTTTTATTTAATGTTTCTTTCATCTCGTTTTCTATCCCATTTTTGAACATTTCCACCTTTCCTGGCAGTAGTGTTCTTTGCTTTCTTCCCATGAATATTTCGGCGGGGGATCTTGTTGTATTTTTAAGTGGGGTATTTCTATATTCTAGTAAGGAAAGCCATAGTTCTTCCTTCGATTCTTGGCTCTTCTTAATTAACCGCTTTGCGATTTGCACTGCTTTTTCAGCCAATCCATTAGATTGAGGGTATCGTGGGCTCGATGTTATTATATTTATATCATAAGCTTCTCCGAATTTTCTAAATTCAAAAGATCCAAATGGATTGTTATCGGCCACAATTGTTTGTGGTATTCCATGCATGGCAAAAATCGTTTTCAATTTCATTATCATTTCCTTGGCTGTTTTGTTTTTTAGGGGTATTATTTCCAAGTATTTAGAAAAATAATCTATTACCACCAGATAGTTCCTCTTACTTAATTCACAAATGTCCATTCCAATTTTATTGAAGGGCATTTCAGGCACCTCATGGGCCTTGTATGGCTCCTTACGTTGGTTACTTCTAAATTTTTGACATATCTCACACTTCGCAATGCAGTTTTCAATTTCGCTGTCAATACCTGGCCAATACACTAGTGTCCTTGCGCGACTTTTTGTCTTCTCTATTCCTTGGTGCGACTGGTGCAGTTGGGCTAATACTTCTTTTCGAAGCGATGTTGGAACTACTAATCTATTATTTAGAAATATTATCCCTGTTCTACGGAAGTTTTGTTTTTGTGTTCGGCCACCCGTCCTGTATTACCCGTTTAAGTTTATTGAGTATGCAATCGTTTTCCGTTGCGTTTTGAAACTGTAGTTTTCTTTCGTTACTCACATTTAATGAGTGGACGATGCATTCCATATCTTTTATTTCCGGCGTGCTGCTGTCTTCATCGAAATACCTAGATAGTAAGTCAGCTATTAACATAGATTTTCCAGGCGCGTGGGTCAACTTCAGTTGGTATTTGCACAACCTTAGCAGCATTCTTTGCAGGCGAGGACTTGGTATTTTTGAAATATCTTTTTGTGTAACCCCAGCAACGGCTTGTGATCCGTAATAACGTCAACTTCTTTTCCATAAATAAAATAATGAAACTTTGCGCATGAGAAAACTATTGCTAGTAGTTCTTTTTCAATTTGTGAGTACTTCATTTCTGTCTCTCTTAAGCTTCTCGATGCGAAGAAAATTGGCCTATTTTCTTGCATCAAACATGCTCCCATACCATACTTTGATGCATCACATTGGATTGTTATAGGTTTGGCTGATTCAAAAATTTTCAAGGACGGGGCATTAGTTATTAGTTTTTTCATTTTATCTAAACATGAATTATGTGTCTTTTCCCATCGAAAGACTATGTTCTTTTTTAAGAGTTCCCGCAGAGGTTGTGAGATGTGTGCTAGGTTTGGCACATATGCGCGTATATAATTTATCATCCCTAGAAGCTTTTGAAGATCTTTTTTAGTTCTCGGTTTCTTTATTTTGTTAATCGCGATTGTCCTATCTGGGTCGCATCTAACCCCACTTTGCGATATTATATGCCCAAGGAATTTCACTTCCGGCACTTTAAACTGTAGCTTATCTCGATTGAAGCGAATTCCCAAATATCTTGCTCTGTCCATAACTTGCTTTACAATTTCATCGTGCTCCCTTTCAGAATTAGCTGTAATCAATATGTCATCTAAATAAATAACTACACCTGGAATGTCCTTAAAATTCTTCTCATTATACATTTGAAATATTTCTGGGGCTGTTTTGATCCCAAATGGCAACCTCTGAAAACTGTAGCACCCAAACGGGGTGCTAAATGTGCATAGTTGACTTGATTTTTTATCCAGAGCAACTTGCCAATATCCACCCTTAGGTCTAGTACTGTGAACATCTTCTTATTCGCCAGTTTTTCTGTAATTTCTACAAATGTTGGAAGCGGATATTTTAAAGGTTTTAGTGCACGATTGAGTTCCCTGGGATCTATGCGGAGGCGAAGTTTTTTGTTGGGTTTTTCTACAATTACAAGATTTGAAATCCAGTCAACTGGCTCCTTGCACTTAACAATAATTTCCTTGTTTTCCAGTCTCTCTAGCTCCTCTGCAAGGGGTTTCTTTAACATTAAGGGGACCCTTCTTGCTGGGTGTACGGCAGGTGTGTGGTCACTAGTCAATTGTAGCTGGAAATTATCTACGAATTTTCCTAAACCCTCAAATAAATCACCATATTCGCGCAACAAAATTTCTTTTGTAATTATTACATTTACCGCATGTACTCTTCTTACCAAATTCAGTTCTTCACAAGTTGTTAAACCTAGAATCGGTAATGAGCTTTCACTTGTTATTACAAATTCGATCTTTTTTATTTGGTTCCTCACCGTGCATTCAATTGTCGTGAACCCTTCAATTTTTAATAGTTGTCCCCGTATGCTTCTAATTGCATCTTCAGTTGTTTTAAATTCGGCAACATCAATTTTTTATACAGTTCATGAGGCAGCACATTAACGTCCGCGCCCGTATCGAGTTTAAAATTTATAACCAAATTGTCTACTTTTATGCGTTCGAACCAAGACGTTTTTTTATTTATCATTTTATTGGTAATACCATTTATAAAAAATAAGTCACTACTGCTACTCCTACTACTACTTGGAGACTTGAAATTAATCTCACGTACCTGTTTTGTAATGGTATTGGTATTACTTTTACACACGATGGCGTAATGGTGTTTTCCTTTACATTTGTTGCAAATTTGGTTATATGCTGGACATTTCCTCCTCGGATGGGTCTGAGCACAATATTTACAATTTATTTCCCTATCGTCGTTTACACTACCTCTATGTCTATGCAAGTCTCCAGTTTTCTGTCTCAACCTAAAATTAGAATAATTGTTTCTGTTAGTGTATGAACCTTTTCTGTTTTTATTTGGAACTTTTATTACCGTATTTAATGTTGATGTTCCTTGTCCGCCATGTGATTTTCCTTGTATTTCTTCTGTTTGCACTCTGGTTACTTCTGCTGAACGCGCCATCTCAATCGCCTTTTCCATAGTTAACCCGGTCGTTTCTAGAAACTTCTTCTGAAGGTGCTTGTCCGTTGTTCCCGCTACGATGCGGTCCCGTATCATTCTGTTTTCTTGATCACCGTATCCACAGTTTCTCACGATTTTTTTTAAATCCAATAAAAAATTATCAAATGGCTCTCCTTCTGCCTGGTCCCTTTTGTTAAGACGGAAGCTTTCATATGATTCATTTTTCTTCGGCTTGCAAAATTCCTCAAAAGTTCTGACGACTTCTTTGTAGTTTTTCTTTTGTTCCTCCGTTAAATTAAATGAGTTGTAGACTTCTACTCCTTCCGGGCCTATAGCATTTAGGAATACTGCTATTTTTACCTCATCTGGCTTTTTGTCTATTTCTGCGGCAGTGCAGAATATTTTAAAATTTTGCCAAAATATCCTCCAATTTTCTGCTAAATTCGATCCCTCAAAATTTAGCTTATCAACTTTCCGTATATAGTCCATTGGTTTAAATATGTATTGGGGAATATATTTTACGGTTTTTGGTGGCCGTCCTCGTGGCACTTTTACTGGTGGCAAGCGGTCCTCTGATTTTTTGCTTACACCCATTGAAAGTTGTGCAAAACTGTAAATTTAATGTTATATACTTCATGTAACAGTTTCAGGTTTGGACTGCTGAAAAAAATTGTTTATACAATTATTTCACCCACGAAATTGATAAAAAAATAACATTTTTAGCCAAAAAGCTTAGGTCAAGACTTATTCATTAAAACTTACTATGTAGCAGGGCCCCGCGCTCGAAATTCGAGGGCCATTTTCTACACCTTTTTTGAATTTAAATCTAGAAGTCTTCAATAACAAAATTTTTCGAGAAGAATAAAACAAAATTGAAAAATGAAACAAATTTTTTATAGCTGGAGAAAGCAATGCCAAAAAACCAACTTTTATTATCTCTTAGAGCCGTATTTCACCGGGACACCATGGCGACGCAACCAGTCGCCGCCACCAACAAAATGTATACAGTTTGCGCAACCAATTTGGCGGCGCGACCAGCAAAGACGCGTGCACAGAATATTACTGGCCGCGCCGCTACGCTGGTTGCGCCGCCATGGTGTCCCGGTGAAATACGGCTCTCAATGTCACTTATTACATTTAAAAGATCTTAATTTAAGAATCAAGTACTTCTCTGAACACAATATTTTTGGTGTCATTTCTATCATCATTTAATATAAGTCCCTGTTCTGCTGTTTGAGTGATACAAAATCGAAATCCATCAAATGAACGAACTCTACTGGTCGCAACATACAATTGCCCATGAGAAAAGACATGCGCCATGTATAAATAAAATTGTGATTCTGCACTTCGCGCAAGCTACACGGTGAAAAAGTGTTTAATACAGTTGGAGTGTTTAAACTCTGTAAAATGGTCCCACAAAATAAGTGTTTGCCGTTTTATTATATGATAAAAAAAATTTATTCATCTCATTTTTTTGGAGAGATGCTGTTCATCATGAAATGAAACTCAAGACATTTTTCGATCTCTTGAAAATCTTCGATAAAGTCTTCGACCTGGTGAAGGACCTCAAGCTCATCGCAGTCTTCATTGTCAATAATCTCCTCCGAATCGCTGAGTTCTTCTACTGGTTGAATTTCAGAGTTAGAACAGTTGTTGGTCCCTGTGTGAACAACACTGTTCATATCTACTTTAATTTGCAATCAAGCAACCTTAAAATAAGTGCTTATGTTTTAATTAGTTTTAATTGTAATTATAAAGAGAACTAGACGTGTTTCAGTTCTAATTGACTCAAGTTATCGAAGCACATTTTTGGTCCTTCTCACCGGATATTCCACTCACTGGATATTTGCTTAGCACTTTGACTCCACCTGCAAGTGGATATTGGATTGATAATTTTAGTCGTTCTACTGCGATAAAATTATCAATATTCGACTCAAGGTCAGTCCAATTTTCAAAATTTGGAAGCTCATTTATTATATAATATAACGCTTGGTACCAACAGAAAATCTTTTATCCCACAAGGCCCTGAATAAAATGAAAGAGTCAAAGAAAAAAAGAGCGACAATAAAACGGTGTATCACGAGAATTGAAGGTTACATTAATGCCATGGAATACCAGATGGACGTTGACTTGGAACAAATAGGTGAAAGATTGAATTTTCTTAATGTTCACTTTTCAGAATTTTATACAATCCAAAACAAAATTGAAGAGTTGGAAGGAGAAGAAGAATTTGAGCAACAAGATAGACATCGAAGGGAGGTGGAAGAAGAGTATTTTTCAATAAAGTCTAAATGCAATCACTTATTGAAAAGCAAACCAATAACGGAAAACAATGATGAGGGATTGATGGCTCTCAGAGATGGAAATGAGAAAATGTTGAAAGTGATGGAACAGCAAACCATTACAAACCGAATTCTGGAGAGGCTCACGAAGCAAGATGAGGAAAAAGTATTAGGTTCACCACAGGTAGCAGCACCTTCGGTATCTTTACCCATTCAAGCCAGTTCAGAATATGGTTCCATAAAGTGGCCTATATTTCATATTCCCACATTTAGTGGTAGTTACGAGTATAAAGACTGATTTGCGTTTCATGATTTATACAAGTCAACTACTCACGGCAAAGCATCGCTAACGCCTTTACAGAAATTTCAGTTTCTCAAGTCATCATTACGCGGAGACGCTGTGTCAAAGCTCAATCACCTTCCAAACAGTGATGCAAACTATAAAGAAGATTAGGAAGAACTAAATGCAAGATACAACAAAGAGAAATGTATTATCAACGCCCATTTACGAAACATTTGTGAACAACCATCATTAAAACAGTCACCATCATTTACGCTGATGCGAAAATTCATCAACAGCATTATGGCATCGGTACGAGCATTAAGAGCCTTACACCTTCCGACAGATGTGAGCGACAGTTGGCTGGTATTTACAGTAGCAAACAAGCTAGATTTAGAAACGAAACAATTATGGACGAGGAAATATACAAGCGAAGTGGCTGCAATATTTAAGAAATTGATGAAGTTTCTAGACAACAGGGACTATGTGTAATATTCAATGCAGTATCTGCAAAACCCAAAACTTGACGTAGTCAGGCATACTTACTCAACTACAACGACATACGCGTGTTATTATTGTAAGGACAATCATTTATTGTACAAATGTCCAAAGTTTGTAATTTTGCCAGTCCCTCAAAGACAACAATTTGCAACAACTCAAAAATTGTTCCATAGAGGTCATGTAGGATCCATATATCAGTCATTCCATACCAAACCGGACGTTTTTCGGTAAAAATTAAAATTAATCACCCCTATTGTGGTTGTCGAGTCGACTAGCAATCGACTCGACAATCTCTAGTCGAGGCGATTTTGATTTTGTATTGCGTAAGAGGATCGACTTGAACAAACAGAACTGCCATATAAAATCTGGGTTTAAGTGATGCTATTGTGAATTTGTATAATGTTGACATTTATAGAATCAGCTGAATTACTTCAATTTTGAAATATTTATGAAAAATTTTTTTTTAAATATTTTTATTTACGAAAATAAAATGATATCCACGGATTTGTCAATTTTATGCATTTATTTAGATTAAATAAACAAGCTTTTGCTGACTTGTTAAGAGAAATAGACTCTAAATTACATCCACCACAAAGGTTTTGTTTTCATACTTCTTTGACGTACGATGGTGGCATATCTGGCAGGTCATCTCTTGTTAATGGTGTTTGGATCTCTTCAATCCTTATATTTGATAGATTTTCCTGAGGCGGAGTATTTTCATCAAGTACAACGTTTCTCTGCCTTGGGCTTATTACGACATCAGAATCTGAAATCACTCCAAATTCACGGCCCGGTGGATTTTCAGCACAATCTATATTCAGGAAATCGATAACGTTCTCCTCTAAAGGTGTAAAATAGTGCAATATATTTCTCCCGCCACCTGTCGCCTTCATTTCAGTTTTGTTTTCCATTTCCTTCTTTTTAATTTTATACTTGAAATCTGTCCAAACCTAATTAAAGGAGGGAATGAATTAAATCGAATTTTTGCTCATGCTGTCATACGTTATTCCAGCCATTGGCGTTCCTTGTTGGAGGATTTTTTCCCATCGCTTCTTCAATTCCAGCTTGAAATCCTTTCCGGATTTTGCACATGCTTTTGCAATGTCTGTGTTCTCCTTCATTATGTCCACCAATCTCTCGAAGGGAACTGCTTTTTGTTTGTTATCACTTGCTTATTTTTACCTTTCATTTACTTAATTTACACAAAACAATTCACAAAAATTGACAGAAATTGAAAAAATCAACTTGAATTATAAGCAGGCGGGAAAAACATAGTTATCGACTCTAAATGTCGATAAAATCGACAAATTATTCGCTTTATCGACATTCGCAATACCGATTCAGCCATCATTTTAGAATCGACTATCGACTCTACAATCACAATAGGGGCCAATGATAACGATTTTTTTTAAATTTTGCAGACGCATTCTACACATGAAATAATGGGACCCATATTTCGGGAAAAAAATTGCGATTTTTTTTTCAGAAGATATACACGGTTGTAAATGCAAGAAATTTAAAAAAAAGTCGCGCCGCCGACCATTCAAATTACTGTATCTTCGAAACCATTAGTCGTACAAAAAAAATATGGTGTCCATTATGATTTTCGATTCGTTTTGCTATCGACAATCGAATCTCACTTCGATTCAAAAGATGTTTGGTATTGTGTAATGCAATCGAAAGCAGTTAGAAGAAATGCCATAGTTAACTTAAGATGGGTTGCTATTATTGTGAATTTTTCATGTTTGACAGATTGAGTTGTGTGTAGTTTTCTTTAAAATAATTAATTTGTTACCAATTAAACGTTGCAAAAATGAGTTAATTAGAAGTATTAGCGGAAAGAATGTCGAGTACTAGTGAAGAAGATAATAAGCGAACAAATTGTGTTTATGAAACGGCAAAGGATAAGGATTGGTGGTTCATGTAATCCTTTGGATTGGACAAGTTTTAGTAATTCAAAGATAATTGAACACTTGCCAATAAAATATTAACATGCATATTTTCATAGTTTTATTCAATATTTCTGGCTCCCTAAAGCTACATTTGTGGACTTGCTGAAAAAATATCTAAAATTAAAAGTTTTTGTTAGGACGACATTAGTCCCAAATGTTTTAAAGCTGGCCTGTATCTTGAGACTTTTTTGCTCTAGTTTTCCATCAAGCTAGTGTAGGAAATGATTTTAATGTGGGTGTTCAACAGTGTTGTGGATATTTAAAGAAAATTAAATGTTTAAATTTTTGTAGTTGATTTCTGTTGCTAATTGTTTTGCCTGTCATTTTCTCCAGTTTATCATCAATTTTTCCCAAAACCAATTTTTATTTTCTTGATGTTTGAAGAATGTAAACTAATAAAAAAATTGTTAGGTTTTTCACACACATCAGTGCATATCCTCTCATAAAATAGCACTTTCGTGAATGTCAAATCAATCGAAAATGAAATGCGATTATAATCGAAAAACATCCACTGTAGTCGATAACCACAATACCAATCTTTCGATTTGACTTTCGATCGCCAATTTGACGATATTCACAATGGACACCTATATAGGTCGATTTTGAAGATCTCACTCTATGTAGTGGTATAGACAGTGGCGTGCACAGGGGCTCGTCTTTGGTATGGCAGAATTTGTTGGGGCGCCACATTATTAATAATAATAACGATAACAATAATAATAATTAAAACATTAAAAATATATGATGATAGACATAATCTAATATTTGGCCCTAATTTACGAAGTCTATCTTAGTAAGCTAGAGTTTCATATAAACATTTTCCTCGCTTTTTATCCCAGGCACGCAATATGAGTAACTCGATCCTCAATTCATGAACTCAATTTTAAACAGCAGGATACATATTGCGTAAGCTTGAAAATACAGAGATGAGCATAAAATTTTTCATTTTTAGAAACACATCAAATAATGACAGTGTCATCAAGTTAAAATAAATATATGAAATTAATTCAATGTAGTTTTTAAAGTAATACCAACAAGTTAAACAAAATTGTTGAAAAAATTAAAATAAGGAAAAAAAATTTTTTTTAATAATTTTTATTTTTTTGGAGGGAGGTGTTGGGGAGCCGATGATTTGTTTGGTATGGCAGCTGCCATACCTGCCATACCCGTGTGCACGCCACACAGTGGTCTGAGAATGAAATTTACGCGGAAAAAACTGCTTTTTCGAACATAACAAATTGATTCATTTATGACAGTAATTTGTCAAAGGGACTCCAAAAGTGAGATTTCAGTGCGAGTGCAACAGTTATCTTCGACGTAGGTCAAGAATGGGCGTTATTTTAATATTTTTGTGAATAACGTTTTTCTTTTATTTGGCTTATTTCTTTTATAGATAAATAAATCAGTGTTAACAATAACTTCTGAGAACACAATGAGTATTTCGTGCGATCATAAATATATACATATACATACATATATGCACATATAAAATTGAAAATATTCATATTTATATGAAAACTAAAATATTATTTCGAAGAGTCACAAAGAGACAAAAATTTAATTACGGCTTCTGAAAGAACATATAATTTACCGTTATGTCTAAAAATTTCATGTGCAGTTGTGCGCAGCTGCGTGAGTCACAGCGAAAAGAAAATAGCCATGCAGTCAACGTTGTAGAAACTAGTGTATCACATTTTAAAGGTTTCGAAATCAGTGTAAACAATAACTTCTGAGAACACAGATTATAAATATATACATATAAGCACAGCACATACAAAAATGAAAATAGCGTGTGAAAGCGCTACTGATCACTGCCCAACAGCAAAACTGTTTCATGGAATATTTTACATCAATCTAAGCTAATTTTTGACGCTGATTTCAAATATATTATCCGTTTCTTTATATCACCTTTAGTTTATGAAAGTCAAAATTTTGTTGTTTTTGAACAAAAATATCAACTTCAATCTTCAACTACCTTTTTCCCCAAAAATACGTAGCTAGTTAACATTTTTTTTTCAAAATTAGTAAACAACCATTAAAATATTTTATGCAACAAAAAAAAATTTGATTTTGTTGTGCTGTGTTATAGATGAAAGTGACGAAATGGAAATTGATCCAGTATAAAATTCTTTAGCCACCATATTAGATCCGCCATTTTGTTTTTTTAAATATTTGACTTCAAATTTGTAATCAGCAACCCCAAATACCTATACTTTTCAATTTCTGTGCAAATCCAACAAAGTTTGACGTTTTTTCCACGTAAATATCATTCTCAGACCACTGTGCGCCAGTGGGTATAGAAGAGTAGTGGTATATTTAAAATTTGCGTTTGATATTAATAAATTGTTATTATTTGTCTATAAAATTTCATTAGCATTTTTCATCATCAACTCACCAACTTAAAGTTTTGGAAAAAATATCATCGTGTTCCTACTTCAATTCTAAAAAAACAGTAAAAATTTGAAAATGGAACTCAAACGGGGTCATATTTAAAAAATTCTTTAAAAGAGTGTGACCGCGCGGCACGACGGCTTAACATGTCGCGTACACGCAGAATATGTTAACAGGGATGGTAGATACAACGGAAAATGAATAACACAAGGTCCTTTTCCATGCGACGACGTGGCCAAAAAGGTGCATTCTGCACTTACATCAAAATCATCTTTGTGATAACAGAGACTTATGAATTTTTTTTTTTGTATTGAGCACTCGTACCGTGGGAAAAGTAAAATATTTTTCTCAAAGAACCCAATCTTTTTTTTAAAAAAGTACTAATACCACGCTAAAATAAGTGGACGGCGTATTTCGAACAGTCTGAGATTTCAATGAAATTAAGAAATTATGTTTTCCCTTTATCTTTATAATTGCGAAAGGGTGGATCGTTACTTGGTCATTATTCCCGTGCACGCCTTGAATTGCATCCTATAGAACAAACGTGTAATTTTCGGAAAAATTGCAAATGAAAAGCGTGGGCCCTAAGAATATAGGTAACGAGTCAAACGCTTTTTTACATTTCGAAAAGTAGGTATTTTCCATATACTGGCTAGAGCAATAAAAACTATACATTCAAAATTATTTTTCCTTTTTAGTTCATTTTAAAATTGTTAAAACTGGCGCAATTTTTATACATGCACAGCGGCAGCGCACACAGTAAAGTTCAAAGTCCACTCTCCATGTCTATTTAACTTGATGCATGCTCTTACTGCCTTCTTATTCTCGTTTCGTCTTTTGATGCTGAAGCAACGTGCTGCCGCGCTGTATATTAATTTATCGTTTTATGGTGAACCAGTCTTATATTTCTGATATTCAAAATTAAAAATAAATTTTCGAGCAATCTTGTTGCTGTTTAGTTACGTTTTGTATATACTCTACACATTGGAAAATAAATTGGATTTAAAACATTTCTTTGTTTTACATAACCTTTTGACCGGTTATGGGCCCAGGCGCGTGGTAAAAATTTTCTGATTTCCAATTCCATTGTAATTTTTTTTGTTTTATGGAAGAGGTTAAAAACAGTGATACTGAGGACTGTGAATTAAATGACATCTGGTCGATTTTTCTTGATTATAAGGAGAATACTAGTGAAATAAAAATGTCAGAATCTAGGATATATCACATACATCGCTTTAATGGCAGAGATTATCACTTATGGCGCAGACAAATGGAAATTTACATGACGGAAAATAAACTGAAACCGTATATATTAGGCACGGTGGCACGCCCTGCTGTTGACGCTAATCATTGGGACGACAAGGATGCAGAAGCACAAGCTTTCATAATGCGAGGACTGGAACTAGAGCAGTTAAAGTATTTGACAGATTGTACAACGGCTGCCCAAATGTGGTCAAGATTGAAGACAGTTCATTCTGAGAAAAGTGAACAATCTGCCCAAGTTCTCTTGGAACGTTTTATAAACTGCAAAATGGAAGCTGATGAGCCCATGGCTGATTACGTTGCAAAGGTAGTATCTCTTGCACAAGCCTGAAAGATATGAACCTCGAGCAAAAGGAGCCTATGATTATCGCAAAAATTATCGAGAGTCTTCCCTCAAAATATGATAATGTTAGAACAGCATGGTATGCTGTATCGCGAGCTGAACAGACAATTGAAAAACTTACAGATCATTTGGTGAATGAAGAGGCATTAATCAAAGCAAGGTCAATTAGTAGTGAAGTCAAATCGTCTGAAGCTGCTTATACTGTTGACAACCGTAGGAACAAATATAGGGGTAATAGAAATTCAAATTATCAACAACAGAAGTTAAACAACAATAATACAGCACCTAAGAGGAAAGGCAAATGTAACTATTGTGGAATTCAAGGACATTGGGCCCGTGAATGCCGTAAGAAAAATAAAGATCGTTTAGCTGCCAATGGAAATGAATTCCTAATTGCACAAAAGGAAGGAGCGTCAGGCAATAGTGGTGCTCAGTCTAGTTCCCGATTCGCAGACAATCCTTAACTACTTATTGCTGAGAGAGCTGAGAGCTCTGATAAAATTAAGGACTCCTGGTTAGCTGATTCTGGAGCGACCGAACACATGTCATTCCAGAGGGAGTACTTTAAAAATTTTGTACCATTCACTGACAAAACATGCACGGTTTGAGTTGGTAATGGGCAACGCATTCATGTGACTGGTGCTGGAGATATTGATGTACAGGAAATAAATCACCAAGGACCACCTCTAATTCATACACTTAAAGGGGTATTACATGTCCCCAACTTGGAGAAGAACCTAATCTCGGTCCGAAAAATTACGAAGAGAGGAATAAGAGTTATTTTCGAGGATGATGGTGATAGAGTTACTTTTGAAAAACAAGGAAGGAAGATTCCAGACGGTATTAAGGAGAATGAATTGTTCAAGATGAATTTGAAGTCAGTGAATATAGCGTATTCAAATTTAGTGACGTCAGATTTAATGTTGTGGCATGAGCGTTTAGGTCACGTCAATATTGAAACCTTAAGAGAAATGCATAGAAAAGAATTAGTCAATGACCTCAAAATAAAGGATGTAAGTGAGAAACCATCTTTTTGTCATGGGTGTATTTATGGAAAACAACATAGACTTCCGTTTCCCACATCAGGAGTGAGGCGATATATATATATATATATATATATATATATATATATATATATATATATATATATATATATATATATATATATATATATATATATATATATATATATATATATATATATATATATATATATATATATATATATATAGATATATATATATATATATATATATATATATATATATATATATATATATATATATATATATATATATATATATATATTATATATATATATATATATATATATATATATATATATATATTATATATATATATATATATATATATATATATATATATATATATATATATATATATATATATATATATATATATATATTATATATATATATATATTATATATATATATATATATATATATATATA